>JANHFX010028989.1:36532-91971 GCA_027560015.1 Chloroceryle amazona | reverse complement strand
ATGTAAGTATATATTAAATTATAATTTATACTATTATAGTTACTTATATATTAGATTAGCTCTACAAAGTCATTAAATATGGATGGAGGTGACAGTAGGCCAGAATTTTCAAGCTTGAGTGAGAAGACACTGCCCCAGTGTAAGGGCTAAACAATAGAGGAAGAACAACTCTTACATGGCAGCAACAAATGGAAAGAGTAGGCAAATTATTTTCCAGATAACACAACCTATACAAATAACCTCATGGGATTCTCTTACTATCCAAAGTACTGTCAGAGAAATTAAAATCTGAATGAAATAATCTGAATGTTCTCATGGCTGGAAGGTGGAATATTTATAAAATAAGACTTTCAGAAGTTTATTTGTAACTTGTAAATATAGGATGTACTTAAAACCAAAATATTTACATGACAACTTCCTTGCAGCAGTAGAAGGAAGTGCAGATGTCTATTGCTTCCTTTCCACATGGGTTTAGAAGTACCTCCAGTACTGTCAGCAGCAAGATACAAAGTGTCTCGATCAAAATTAAGATCCATTTGAACTAATGAATGTTACTTGCCACCTTCTTGGAACTCAGTTCTATAAGGACATTCAGAGCATATTCTTCCTGCTCCTTCCATCCTTGAGCAACTAAGACATATACTGATTACCTCTAGTAGACTGAAAATTTTATTTCTCTCCTGAAGGCACCCTAGCATGATGGATAGCATATTGCGCCTCTTCTGTTGAAAGCTTTTTTGAGCAGGATGAACACCAGATTTGCTGGAGTACACAGAAGACATACAAGTTTCTACAGCTAGCCAGGTGACTATCAGTTTCAGCTCTTGCTGATGGCTGTTTACCGTATCATCACCCCTGACAATAACCATCTTCTGTACTTTATAAGAAAATGCAACTGCTGTTTGCATTTTGGAACTTTCCATATACCTTCATTCCAGAGGGATATCAAAATTATGGAGTGGACAATGACTCAGGCTTGGATCAAAGGCAGCTATTTTAATTTTCAACATCACTGAAAATAGTATGTTCCTATGTAAATATTACTCTCCTTTTTTAGGGACTGGATTTATTATATCATTAGGAAAACCCTAGCACACATACAAAAAAAATCCTACTACATTACTGCTAATCCAACCTCCAAATATTCTGCTGGCGAATATGACATTCCCATGAATGCCAAACTTCTGTCAAGCTATTGGAAAGCTAGTGAGCTTTCACTCCAGTAGTTTTGGAAAATCCTGAACTGCTCTGCAACAAGCATTTACCATTTTAGTAGAGCTTTGAGAACTAAAAATCTAGTGGTATGCTAAGCTATCACAATGACAACTCTCCCTTCTGCTTTTGTAAATGGTAGGAGATTTGCGCATTATCTAAGCATAAATACTACACTTTCACATGAATACATGTAACACTCACTGGGCTTCAAAGATCCAGGCCCTGAACACATCTTCTGCTGTCTTTATTTTCTAAAATTAATTTCTCATGTTTTATTTAGTGTCCTGCAAGACCAACCACAAAGAAATTAAAGATCACATCCTATTAAATTCAAATATCCTGAACTGGCAGAGCCTATTCAAAGAAGCCAAGCAAACTCTGCAAGAAATATATCTCTCTTCTACGTCTCAGACCACTGTACTGGCAATATTACATGAAAACAAAGAGTCTCGAACATGCTAAGTTATGAAATTAATTTTTTTCAGGACTTCAGTAAAATTGTAACGAGAACAACATCATTCAAAAGGGTTTCCTTCATCAGAAAGCACTTGCATTTCTAATGCAAGTAATTTCCCACAGAAAACATTCAACAGAAAGCAGTCTGGGCAGTGCTCAGATTACAAGTGAATGTATTTTATACTTGAGCTTTTGCATTACTGTAACACTACATTATCTCATCTAATTAGATTTTTCCAAAACCTCTGCAAAATGAACTTTCCATGTGCTCTTTATGTTTCTTTATTGACTAAACATGGTGTGCATGAACTAAATAATGCATTGTAGTAATAGGAATTAAGAAAGAGCAATACTACAGCCTAATGGACTATAGAAATAGTTCCGTGAAACCATCAAATTGTCTCTAGCACAGTATGTGTCAAAGTTATTGAAGATTAACTTTTATAGTTTTGATTTTTGTATTTCTCTCTCAAAAACAAAACAGCTATGTTAATATACAGGCCATTAAAAGTTTTATGACATTCGTAATTTAAAGTGCAAATTACTATTACATTTTGAATTTTATTCTGAAAAATTATATATTTATTCTCCTCTATTTAAGTGGTTATTTCAAACGGCTACCCTTCCCAGATTCCTACCTAATGATTTTTTGATTTCACAGACCTGACTTAACAGCAATATTGAGTTGTTCCCACCATACAAACTGTGAGATGAGCCAGTCACTGGATGACTGATTTTTTTCCCCAATAGATTATCTGTGACTTCCAATAATTTAATCTGCAATCTAAACACTTAGCATGTACAGAATTCTTAGGATCAGAAGGAAGGTAACACAGAAAATCAGAAACAAATAAGCAGACATTTGCAAAAGCTCTGCCTGAAACAACTGGGACAGCAGTAAGAGAAACAGTGGCAGTGACATCAAGAAACATCGTATCTTAAGGCACATATAACCCCTTTAATCTATAATATTATTTCTTTTCTTATCCATCTTATTTCAATACACATTCTTGCCATTTCTAGAGCACATGACACAAGTTCTGCAAAAAAGAAAAACCCACTGATTGACTACCTGACCCCAGTATGCAACAAGTGAGCGCTGCCAATTTTTTTTACATTAAGAGTTCTGTCTTAGGGAAACACAGCACATATTATGTTAAGACAAAGGTATTAGAGGTTC
The DNA here is from genome assembly GCA_027560015.1 of Chloroceryle amazona. NCBI lineage: Eukaryota > Metazoa > Chordata > Aves > Coraciiformes > Cerylidae > Chloroceryle > Chloroceryle amazona. The sequence goes on along the minus strand of JANHFX010028989.1, from coordinate 89,120 downwards.
TACAGAAAACCATTTCTTATGCTTCATAATTTCTGTGTATTGGTCTGTTGTCTTATTAATTTTGTAATATGGGAAAAACATTCTTTACAATACTTTTTCTAGATCTGCCTGCTCTAAGTGGAAAGAAAGTAAAGAAAGAAAAGGAGAAGCAAACATTTCACACAGAAAAAAATAATTAAAAAATGAGAGATACTCCTCTATCAAAGAGCTTTCTGGAATAAAACCAAAGATTTAAGAACCTAAGTGAACACTGAAGCTGTATCACAGGAGTTGCATATTGAAAAAGGTTCTTCACTGAGGGGAGGGTTGGTCCCTGGAATAGTCTCCCCAGGGAAGTAGTGACAGCACCAAGCCTGTCAGAGTAAGGAGCATCTGGATAACAGTCTTAGTGGGATGGTTTAGTTTTTGGTAGTCCTGCAAGAAGCAGGGAGTTGGAGTCAAAGATCCTTATGAGTCCAAGTTCCAACTTGAGATACTCTGTAATTCTCTGAAAATGTCTGATTCAATTACAAATATAACTGCAAATTCTTTGAAAGTTTTTTAGCACAAGTTTCACACATAGTAAGCACCTTCACTTCCAAGTTTTTGTCAAATTGTATTTTCCTTCAACATCTAGCACACTGCAAACATTTGAGCAAAAACACAAAAGCAACTTTTCTCTCTGGGAAGAAAAAAGCAGATTGAAAAAAACAAATCCAGCATAAATTCCCAAAAATATCATGAGTACAAACTCTTAGCTCTTCAGAACTATTCTTCTTAGGTTTCCCTATTATGTTAATGTCAATACAGTCTAAGAGTCAGTGAAAAGCTTGTATTTTTCACATGCTTTCTTCAAACTGCAGTACAAGACTTCTCAGTTACCTTCTGTTTCTATCCTTTTTCTCATTATGAAGCAGTAGTACCTGTACAGATGATCCATTAAAAACAAGTAATTTAAAAACAAAAAGAAGTCATAGCCTGAACTGTTACAGCCCATGCATTACATAACAGGGCTTAAAACCACGCTTTACTTCAGTGCTATTTTATCATTTAAAACATGCTGGAAAGAATTTCTTGCATTAAAAGTAATGATCATTAAAAAGACACCTGATACCTCCATCCATTAAATTAGACAAGATTAACAGATGTATATTTAAGCAGACTAATTGTTTGCTTGCCTGTTATGGCATAAAGGCATCTAAAAAAAAAATCTTTTGAAGGGTGTTTTCAAGACAAAAACTTCCAGTTATCACTTACAGTGTTGGCAATTATGAAAAATTAATGACACCCCATTATTTTCACTCCTTCCCCCAAGGTGAATTATCAACTCAGTTTCTTTTCAAGAGATCCCAAGCTAGTCCCTGAAAATCCCAGAGTTTTGTTCTTTACAGGTCTATTTCCTTCTTTTTTATCTTGTTTCCCAAGTTGAGACCCTAGGTGAGACTGCCTCTGAGGATGACAGAATTTAAAATCTTATGTCCTTCAGGAACTTACTAGCAAAGAGAAATACAAAAATGTATTTTACACCATTAATAATAATTTGCAATTCTGTCATCACAGTAAAACAACAGTAAAACTATTTCATTACAGATTACTTGGTTCAGGTAGCAGAATGCATAAATCCATTCTCTTAATGCCACTTATTTAATACAGCTGAGAACATAATGAAAACTTTTAGAGAGATCTCTTCCTAAGAAGGTTTGATAGATTGTTCGCTCAGGAAGCTATTGGAAAAAGTATTTTCTTAAGTTTATCTCCAGAGCTGCAAGGTGTTCTATAAGAGAATACACAGAGTTTCAACATTATATATATATACACACATATGTATTGTATATCCTTCACAGTAAGCATCATTGTTTAATTTAATTTTTATTTTAAACCAAGAACTAGAATGTGTAGTGCTTCAAATCTTGAAGGATAGAAATTACAATTTAGACATATGGAGCTCTGAAGGCATGCAAAAGCCAGAATTGTAACAAGATATATACAGTCTTATTTTATTTCTGAATGCAAAATAGGTATCCTATAGAGGAAAAAAAAATTCCTCTACATTCCTACATTATAAAAAAGCCACACACACACACACAAAATATCAAACCCACAAAATCCAGAAAACCCCCACTTTCTTCTTTCTTCCATGCAGATAAATTTTACTGTGTCACTAAAGAATATTTTGCATTAGTAAACAAACATGGGAAGGTACATGACAGAAGCATAGGTATCATTTTCTCAGATTTATTAGAAAGAACCTTTACAGGTGGAGTAAGTCAGAGTTTAAATTTATATTGCAGTAAAAAAAAAACATTAAATGCTTGTCTAAAATATCTGTAAAAGAACATGTGGCTGTGTTCAGATTCCATCTTTTTTATAAGGGATTTCATAGAATTCCTATCATACAGAAGAACTAATACAAATCATCACCCAACAAATTTTTACAGATCCATTAATACCACAATTATCACATTATATAAAATGCTACATATGGTATAGTATTTACATACAATTTTTAAAAAGCATTAGTTAGTATCTGATAACAACTACTACTCAGTTGCAAAGCTACTGTGAAGAACTGCATACTTAACCCGAAGTATGAAGAATAACTTACTGTCCAGAAAATATTTTTGCATCAGAAAATTCTGACACAAAAGACGATGAATGTTTCAGCCATAATTGCATTTACTTCACTAGTGGACAATCCGTGTAAAATAAACCTAATCTTTCTTAATTTTCAGTTTACCAGTTATCTAAATGGCAAGTATGTTTATTCTGTACATTGCTGAGAAGAAATTCTACCAGTAAGTTTTTGGTACTATACTAAAAATACCTAAATTACAAAGCACCTCAGAACTATTATACCGACCTGAAAATCAAATAATTATTATAAAATTGAAGTAGTTACACATACTAATACAACAGCACAGATAAAATCTGCTCATATTCTACTGTTGCCTTAAACTGCATAAGTTTGACCCACACAAACATACTTTTGAAAAAGACCAGAAGTTAAAACAGATACCTATGCACAAGCTCCTATTGGTGGTTTTGAAACTAAATGTAAATGAACATGAAATGAAAATATCCAGACTGCTCTGTTCCATATAACATGTGAGTCAAAAATCTGCAGTTAATGCATATTATGTCTGTAACAAGTGTATTACCCAGACTTCCCACCAACACTTCAGAATGAAGTTTCTGAAGCTTGACTCAAGATTCTTCCTCTATGGATAAAGTCCATGAAATAAGCCAAAAACATCAAAGGCTGTACAAAAAGCACTCTTCTGACATTAGAAAAGGTTTATTTAACAGAGACTTGTGAAATAACTTTCTTCTGTCAGCATTTAAAATTATTAGAGAAAATGTTTCTTTTATGACCTAATAACTGTCACAGCCTGCCTCCTACTAACTATTGCTGACATTCAGCTTAAGGATAACAGAAATGTTTGCAATGACGAAGTGGCCAGAAAAGCAAACCTTATGCAAAGTAGCATACACAACAAATAGACAAAGTTGACAAATATTAGATTTTTGCATTTAATGGTGTTTAATTAAGACTACAGTGCCAGAAATATGAATATGCAGAAGAATTAAGTGACAGTAGGAAATGGAAGCTTCATATTTTCATGAGCTGAAGACTGATACAGAAGCAAGTTAATTTTCTTTGGTGGAAGACTAAATATATATCAGTGCATTTCTGAAAATTAGGGTTGCAGAAACTAAAGAAAAGAAATAAAACAATTTATTAATTAATAGACCTATAGCCAGAAAATTCACTTTGAAAAGACAGATACAAGTCCCTGTGCTGTATGTTACACTGACTTTGTTGGTGCTGTTTGTATTTGTATAAGTAGTCATGTAGCCATCATTCCCAAGTAATTGTTTTTTGGACTGTAGGCTGGGAAGGAGCTGAAGTCCAAGCTGTGTAGCCAGACAGGCGTGGCACCCCCCCAAACACGAGGCTACTCCTGTGATTCATATACCTGCAACAGCTCTAACAGTTGCCACTTATTCTTCACATGCATCCTAGCTACCCTCATAGTATCGAAAGCATCATGCCGTTTCTTCCATGCTCCAAGTATGTGGAAGTGAGGAAGAGCGGAATACAGGGTAGCATATAACCAGATTAAATGTGGCATTCTGAAAGTACCTTGGGCAAAAGTTTTCAGTATAGCATCATCAGGATCACCTCGTGATGATTACCGAAGTTGGACAAAAGTCTCACAGAAAAGTCTCAGTTTTTTCATCTTGATACTGCTACTGCTAAAGCAATTCCACTTTCAAAGGTAAAGAGAGACAGTAGATGATAGACTTCAATACATCAGAGCTTGAATATTGAACTCAGATCTGCAAAAGGAGAGGGTGATCTTCTGTTAAAAGAATTCTTGCAGCTCTTTCCTAAACCTGAGTCACTGCAACCAAGTGAAGCAGTTTATTGAAGGACTAGAAACACTAATGACTGTCAAGTTTAGAAAAAATTTTTACATGGATGGAATACAGTCAAATAAATTTAGCTCTCACAATCACAAAGGTAATTATTCAAATTACATACAAAATGTTTTCCAATCTGACATAACAAGCCTTTGCTCTTACAATTGTCTACATTTTACATTTTCTATAGTGAACATCTATTCAAAAAGCATGCTACTAATCATGAGAAGATGGGTATCAAATGGATCTCTCTTAGCTTTCAGACAAGCAATGTGATTTAAGAGTTTATTGACCCTGGCATCTACAGTCAGCCACAGAAATCCAAAAAACATGTCAATGCAGGAGATCCTAACTGAAATGTTGCTTTGGCCACAACAATTGCAATGATAGGAATAAAGGTGTTAACCTGACCACTAACTCGGAAAACCATCCCTTAGAGATCTCTGACCAGCACAGACCCAAGAACTCTTTGATATTCTTGTTTGCAGTGAATTCACAGATGGATAAACCTCACAACTGGCAAACAAAAGTCATCCTTAGTTCTTTTGCTTCTCTTCCCTGGAGAGTTTCTACTGAGACTGACAGCATGTTTTAAACAGTTACGCATTTCATAAATATCACAACATGAAAACGTACATACCAGTTCCAAATTCTGCTTGCTGGCATTTGTAATTACCCACTTTACACTTTCCCTTGTTTATGGACTTTATCACTCTCATACTGCCCAAAAATTCTAGCAGGAAGAGATTGTAGGAAATACTGAAAATACATTTTACATTAGTTAAAGCTCCACAATGTTAAATTGGTTGAACAATTCCTGTGAGGCTCTGAATAGTCACCTTACTAATAATGTATTCATAATTTGTTTGCAAAGGAACAAAAAGAGAAAGTTTTTATACATGTTGCTAACACTGTATTTTTCCCATCAGACACAAAATCACACAGGCTTTCTGCAGATTTAAACTAGCATTTTTAGACTTTGCTAGAATGCAAAACATTCAGAAAAAAATGGCTAATAAATAGAAAAAGTTTACATGTAATACCAAGCTTCCAACTTCACATGACAAAGACAAGAAAACCCTCCTGCTGAAGGGGTCAGTGGAAATAAATTATCAAAGTACCCCCCCCAGAAGCTCTGTCTTACTATCCTGAAGTCCATTATTGTTTGGATAAATTCTATCATCCAAGCTGGTGTTAAAATGAACCTTTTTTTTTTAGATATAAGTGCACAAAAAGGAGTATGTTTATCTGTTCCCGATCTCTTGGTAAGATTTCCTTCCTTCTGGCAAATCATCCTGTGCCTTAATGATGCAGATGGGATGTAAGCACTGCCAAGACCTCTGTAAACACTCACAATACTGTTGAGAGGCTGAACGGTAACATTATATTGATAATGGTTTCTGAGATTTGTTATCAGAAGAAAATCTTTTGTCTGCCAGATGTACTCCTATGTGAAAATATGCCTTTTTCAAGTTGAAAGCTGAAAATTACTCTCTCCAAGTGAGTCAAGAATAATTGAGAACAAACTGATTGTTCTGACTCTGAAACATGCAGGTGTTCAGTCCATTAATGCTCTGAAACAGACTAACTTTTTTGTTGGGAGTAACAATGCATCTGCAATAAAAATCTTTCTTCCTGTCCTACGATGGTACACTTTTAAACAGAATACAGATTCTACTTCCTTTGTTAGAAAGCTCTCCTGAAAGAGCTCTACAGAAGAAAAAAGTTATTTGTGGCATGTATGTGTAACTGCACTAGAAAATCAGAAATAAATCTCCAACACCTTTTTGTTCACCATTACATTAGTTTTTCAGGCTACAAAAATCTCCAAAAGTAGCTTCTGTATAAGGAAGGAAAAAAAAAATTAAAAAGTGAAGTTGCATCTTTGGAATTATCAGTATGTTCATTCCCTAGGATACTGTAATTCTTCATCAAAATAAATGTTTAATAGTTGACAGCAAAGGCAACAACTGAGCAGGCAGCATATTCTGTGTTCTCCTCTGTCTGACATTTCCATAATCAACTGTGAAAAATGTAAATAGTAAAACATAGATTTACTGATTTAGGACAGAAATTAACCAGAAATGACATAGCCTGAGACTCTTAGAGATGTAGAAGAAAAATACATTTCTTACTGAAAACATTGTTCTTTAGGTTAGTAGCTGCTGCATCATGATTTTGGAACAAGGAATGCTGGAGCCATGAGAAATGCCCCGTGTCTCATAGGTTCCTTAAGACGCGAGATGCAGTGGCTCTATTGAGATCTGCTTGAACTCAAGATCTTGCTAAAAATTTGCTGACATTTGAAATAACTACAAGTGGCTCTGCTAATATCATAGTTTGCCTGTACACCTGACAAGCTCATATTAATGAAACTTTACATTACTATAAAAGATCATTAATAAGTGACAGATATTTAATAGTAAACTTTTCTTTCCAAAACATGCAATTGCATCCCCCCAGTCATCTTTTCAATACTACCATAAACTGTTGCTTAGTAAAGTTATTAACCACAGATTTAAAAAAAAAAAGAAAAAAAAGAGTTGAGGCAATCTCTGTTCCTATTGCTCCAGTGTTCTATGTAAAATGACATAAGAAACAAAGATGTGCGTATATATATCTATCAAACAAAAAGGCTGTCACTTAATTTGAAATGACTTTGGGGTTATGTTATTTTCTTTCATGGTTTTTAAATGAGGTCTAGTTTTTATCACAGTACAGAATAGAGGCTCCCCATAATAAATCATAGAATGTTTTAGGCTGGCAGGGACCTCTAAGAGGTCATCTTGTCCAACCTCCCCACACAAGTAGGGACATCTCTACTTCGGGCAGGTTGCTCAGAGCCCCATCAAGCCTGACCTTGAATGACTCCAGGGATGGGGCCTCCACCACCTCTCTGGGCAGCCCATTCCAGTGGTCTACCACCCTCATATTAAAGAACTTTTTTTCTACTATCCAGTCTAACCCTATCCTTTAACCCTAGCTTAAAACCATTGTGCCTTGTCCATATCATTACAAACCCTTTTGAACAGGCCTTCCCCCGCCTTCATGTAGGCCCCTTCGGGTACTGGAAGGCCACTATAACGTCCCCCTCGAGCCTTCTCTTCTCCAAGCTGAACAGCCCCAACTCCCTCAGCCTGTCTTCATATGAGAGATGCTCCATTCCCCTGATCATCTTGGTGGCCCTCCTCTAGACATGCTCCAATGCGTCTACATCCTCCTTGTGCTGGGGGCTCCAGAACCGGACACAGTAGTCCAGGTGAGGTCTCCCCAGGGCAGAGCAGAGGGGCAGAATTGCCTCCTCTCATCTGATGGCCACAGTCCTTTTGATGCAGCCAAGGGTACGATTGGCCTTCTGGGCTGCAAGTGCACATTGTTGGCTCACATCCAGTTTTTCATCTACCAGCACCAGCCAAGTCCCTTTCCACAGGACTGCTCTCCAGTATATCCTCTCTCAGCCTCTACTGAAAATGCTGGTTACCTGGGCCCAAATACAAGACCCTGCACTTGGCTTTGTTGAACCCCTTAAGGTTCATCTGGGCCCACCTCTCTAGGTCCCTCTGGCATATTCACTGCACCCCCCCAGCTTGGTATCATCTGCAAACGTGCTGAGGGTGCACTCAATGCCACTGTCAATATCATCAGTGAAGATGCTAAACAACACTCGTCCCAGCACAGACCCCTGAGAGCCACCACTTGTCACCTTCCTCCATCTGGACATGAAGCCATTGCCCATAACTCTCTGGATGTGACCATCTAGCCCATTCTTTATCCACTGAACAGTCTACCCATCAAACCTGTAATTATTCAACTTAGAGATAAGGATGTTGGGGGAGTTTGTGTCAAAGGCCTTACAGAAGTCAAGACAGACAACATCCATAGGTCTACCCTTGTCGACTGATGCAGTCTCTTCATTGTAGAAGGCCATGAGGTTGGTCAGGCAGGACTTGCCCCTAGTAAATCCATGCTAACTACCTAGGATTACCTCCCTGTCCTCCATGTGCCTTAGCATATCCTTCAGGAAGATCTGTTCTATGATCTTCCCAGGCATAGAGGTGAGGCTGACAGGGCAGTACTTCCCTGTGTCTTCTTTTTCACCCTTGTTAAAGATGGGCACAATGTCACCCTTTTTCAAGTTACAAGGGACTTGCCCTGACTGCCCTGACTTCTCAAATATTATGGAGAGTGGCTCAGCAACTGCATCAGCCAATTTCTTCAGTACTCTAAAAGTACTCTAAATACAAAGTAAAGCACTGAAAATGCTAAAGAGTAAAGGAATGTGTTTACAGATACCAGTATTTTCTTGATACATAGCATTTAGACAAAAAAAACCAACAACTTGATGGCACGGAGATACAAGCAAAATTCTGATTCCGCTTCCTTCTGCCCCCTCAGAGCCACTAGTTGCTCAATATGCTCTGTCTCTTGTAACAGGATCTGATGCTGAAACTCTTCTAATGTTTTGCATATATTCTATGCTATTAGTTTTATGTTTAAAAGACATATTTGAGTAATTATGAAATTTAAAATTAAAATGTTACAAAGGGCTGTTTCTGTGATCTGTAAGAGCCTTAAACTTTTTTACAGTTTTTAATAGAAACAATGCTGGGGTTTTTCCTGTTTTGAGGAAGTCCCAGCTATTTCTTCTCAGGGAGCACAATAATTTAAGTATTATCTACTACACAAAGATAATAAAGGAAGAATTAATGTCTCGTGCAGATGACAGATTAAGTTTTTAATAGAATATTTAGATTTACAAATTCTACCAGAGTTAATAACTTTGCTAAAAATCTTGGGTTTTTTATATTTATATAACCTTCAAAATGAATAACTATCAGGGGTATTTCTTATATTCTTGAAGGCTGTGAATTATTTACTGGCTTTCATGTCAGAGGATCCAAAATGCACGACAAGCTATGTGATGTGAAGGCAGCTGTACATGTGCTGCCTGTGGCTTCTTCAGTATGATTTTACATTACTACACCATCACGAAGCAAGAAAGCCTTCTGAGTAAGCAAATTATTAAAAGACTATCATGAAATGCAGCTGGCCATATCAGCACGACTTGAGATATTGTCCACCATCCACCTTCTAGGCCCCAATCACATAGTATCAGCGTAGAGGTGTGTTTTGGCAGCGTATGAGAGCACCAACCACAGTAAAACTCCAATCCCTTCACAACATGAAAATAACATTTTATTTTGCTCTTTTAGTTTTATAAATTAAATTACAAACCTTCAGTAACACACTGTGACCAAATTCTACTAATACCTGCAGACTAAATTCCTGAATGCACTTTTTCTGTAGAACTGCACTATACTTCGTAGCCTCCTTGTTTTGTTTCTCACATGCAGCTATACAAAACTGCATTCAGTTTACAAACTGCTACAAAATCTCGGTGAAACTGTCTTTCTATCTACAGTAAATGAAGGTAGTCTTCTTAATTCTATCATTGCAATATGAGTGATGAAAAATAACAAATAAGATGCAATAGTCTCTGAAAACCAGAATGAAAACAATCTTCATTCTCGAGTGCCATCTAGTGACCACAAAAACCCCACAGACTTAACAGGAAAATGTGAACCGATACAGTTACGTACGTGATGATTTTTAGGATTTTATTAAGTACCCTACTGAACCACTGCACATCACAGACACCCCCTTTTTTTTTTTTAAGAGAAGATATTGCATTTGAAATTGTAGATAAAGTTTCTCATCTCTATCAGCCTACTTGGTACCTCACTTGAAGGTCACAGCAACTCATAGGATTTTAAGTGACAAGCATCATTGAATGCCTATGACCTCCAGTGCTGAATTAATTTTTTTATACCTGAAAGTCTGTATCTTCATAAACCTCACAGAAAAAACATGCCTGAAGAAATCTTAGTCCAGAGAAAACAAAGCAAGGTGTACACAGAGAAGTGTTGTTTGGGAATGGTGCTGCATATTAAGGAAATATGCAGCATTTATAATGAAGTACACCCATAACTTAGCTCTCATTACAAATCATGATGGGGGGGACTGGTTTGTGATATGAGGAGAGCAGATCTTTTACTAAAATTATTTCCTATGCAATTTTATACAATGTTCACTAGGACTATTCATATAAGCATGTGTAGAGTCGTATTGAGGTTTTAATATGATAAAGCCTATTATGCTCCCATTGAAATTCCAAATAAATCACATTAGAACTACTCGAAGTACTTTTCCACATCTTTGTTTTTTAAAAAACTATACAATTTGATTCTGATCAATAGCTTACAGAAGCATCCTGAAAGCAAGCTGTGAACACAATTAGAAGCTAAGAGAAAAAGTTGACTATAAAGTACTTTAGTAAGTTATATGACAGTAGGTTATAAACCAATTGCTGACTTAAAAATGAAACAACTTTGAGAAAGCAAGGAAAAAAATCAAACAAAAATATGCTTCACTCTTGGACTATCATCAAGGCTTTTTTATTTTTCTTAATCTCTACTTCTTGACAAGAGGATATATGAAAATAAAGTATGCTGTTTCTCCAAGCCTTCAGTTTTCACAGCACAGTTCCTCTACAAAAACATTAAAAGAAAAGTTGCATGAGACTTTTAATGAGTATAGTGCTGCAATATAATAGCAAAATCATAATGGCTGTATAGTAATTTCTAATGGAAGTTCTAATATGCACCGCTTACATAACATGCCATTGGGTATTTGTTCACTTAACGCAATGACTAAAATCTCTTCTACATTAGCCAGATCTATAAACTCACAAAACTGAATCATACTTTGGAAGCATGCCAGAAAAAAGGAAAAAAAAAGGCATCTTTCCATTTTTGTTGGCACAAACATGATCCTTTCTTGAATTATGGCACTTCAGCTCATAATGAACTTATGTTGTCAAGGACTACTGCAGAAGCATCAAGTACCACACTTTAAAGACAGACACAATCAAACCATGTGAACCATAACTTGACTTATTCTGCATATAGCTACAACAGAAAATGCATTACTTCATTACCAAGCAATTGTTTCTTGTCAAAAGTGATCCTGCAGAACAGACCAATTCTTACAGGTTAAATGCTTTTTTAATTAAGCAATTTTACTTGAAGAGGAGAAACCTGAACTAGAGCTTTAATCTTAAAATATTATCTGAATATTATCAATAGTCACAAAAATTTATGTGGTAAGGGAACAATTCAGTAACATCTTTTTTCCCCAAACACTGTCATATATCTAGTAAGAAATTTCTATTTCTTGTTCAGCATCCAAAGACCACTGCTTTAGTTAATAAACCTTGTAAAAATTCAGCTGATAATGAAAAAAGGTAGAAATTTAAGTATTTGCAGGAATTTGCTGAAAAAATATTAACTGAAATTGCTCACGTCCTCTTTTTAAAGATCATGAACTGAGACAAGTACTTTTTTCCAATGTTTATTTTTCAGTCAAATTATGAGTCAAAAGACAACATCACTTAGCTTATTCCTTGCATCTGAAACTTAAAGTCCACATATTTTTGTACTTAAATTTATATTCAGGGAAATAAAAGATGTCAAGAGCCAAAGCTCTTGACATCTTTTAAAGTTATTTTTCATCACTCAAGTGCAGTGTGACTAAATATGTATCTAGCTGTTAATTATGTATTAACAGATAAAAATACAGTTTGCAAATGTACATTGAGAACAGTAGGTCATACCTTTTAGTAAGATGTCACTTTACTAACCCCACTTGGAACACTTTCACATGAAATGCTTGTCTGAAGTGAATTAGGAATCTGATTGCCAGCATAGCAAAGTAATGGCAGTGTTAAGAATTTTGTTAATGGAGGAATACAGCAGCCCAAACACAGCGATACACCACTCAGAACAACCTGTTTGCAATTACCAAGTACAGCAGTAAGTTGACTAAGCATTTTTCTGTCAATTATTAGACTATTTTGCTTCCTCTGAAGCAGAAGTAGGACTATGTACAGAATCTTTCAGTATTGTTTCTAGGAGGGAATACAAACTGTATTTAAAAAGAATAAACTGAAGTAAATTGTGTAAAAATGAGAGTATTAAGGAACATACGAGGTATGCCCCTTCTACACCCTAAACCTACAGAGTAGGAAACACTACCATTTTGTCTTTCTACACCCCCCCAACAAATTAGATCATTCATTACAGTCTATAATAAGGTACTGCATATACATTCCTCTTCTAGGAATTAGAGAAATGTCTCTGATTCACACTTCCCTGGATCACACATCATTTCTATTTATCACTTCATTTCCTTCAACAAGAACTATGAAGTGTTATTAAAATATCAGTGAGAATCTTGCTCAACTTCTCTAAGAAAGTAGAAGAAACAGGCAAGGCCCAGGCCCAAACCCTACAGATATGCTTAATAGTAAGCAGTCCCCTGAGTTTGTATAGTGGCCTATATTAATACTGTCCTTAATTTTGGAAATGACAGTCAGAAGAACAGACAGAACCAGTAACTGTTCTAAATATATTCATTGTACATATATGGGTCTACAAAGCCTGCATCATTTTGTTTGATAAAACTGTTTCAGGGAGAAGAGCAACTGAAATAAGTCTATGTATAAGTGCGAGAACATGCACTGGTACATGGAGATAAGCCAAGCAGATGAAGAAGACAGATTCATCTACAGAAAAGCTAAAGTGAACTGCATCCCACCAGTGTAACTAAACAGACAGAAATCAGTAACCAAGTCTGTATTCATTTATTCTTTCGAATCTAAAGCTATTCACCTTAAATCACCCAATCCCATTGGCCTCATCTGACCGAAAAAACACAAACAGGATTTGGACTTCAGGACTTTCAAACATATCCATAATTCCGGTTGATATGTCTTTCAGAGCACATTGGGATTATACATCCGTATTTTAAACAAACCTTTAGATAGGATATTTTTATACTCCTATTTTATATATGAAAATAAATATATCAAACAGTCTATAATAATGTTGGACTATCAGGCTCAAACTACCAACAGAAAAAATATGTATAATCAAGATTATCTCAAAAAAAAAAATCAGGATATGATCAGCTAATTAGTGACTAGCTAAATTCCAGCTCCACTAGATCAAAGGCTGTATGTTCTATCTGACAACAGGGCTTAGATTGTTTCAAGAAATTTTCATCCGTTCACTAAATGAGAAATCTGGCTTCATTAAATAGTTTGATCTAACATTACACTTTTCATTCATCAGAGTTTCAGGTGAAACTTTAGGAGGCGTTTACATGATTAGCTATATTCTCCTACCTATAATGCACTTTCATTTTCATTACTGAGATAGACCATGCATATGCAAAGGCAAAACTCACGCTGCTATACGGAGTTTTAGATTTGAACAAGGAAAAAGCTTAGCAAATAAAAAGATATATTTTCTTTTTAGAGGACTAGAGGGAAGGAGGTTTTTTTTGAAGATGACAAAAGACATTTTCAGCTTTTGTTTCTTTACATCCACTCAAAGGAAAATGTACATACACATACATACTTGCGTATATAGTCTGTAGCAGGAGGCTAGTCTGTTGCAGTTTTCTGGAATACATATATGTATGTACTACATACACTTCACTAAAACATGTGATGTGCTGAAAGAGAAGTCTTGGATTAGAATTTAGAAGACTAGGCCTGAAAATGACAAAATGGGGTTTGTTAATTTTACTCTGCTCTGGGAGCTATATAGGTATAAAGGTCTTTGAAGAACAGTGACTGTTCTTCAACCTAATTTTCCTCTACTGTTCTAAGGTTTTCTTCTGAGATGATGCAGGACATGGTAAGTAAAAGAGATGTTAGATTATAGCAACTTCAACAACTGCAATTATTCAGATTCCAATAGTCTTCTGGAAATATTCAGAGTGGGAAAGCATTGTTATCATAAAAAAAGATTCAAAAGTAGCTTTCATTTTAAATGAATGAAAGAATTTTTCAAACTGATTTTCCTTCTGAGGTGTTTTAAGACAATATATGTAAAATAAGAAATTGTTTCAGGTTTGAGGTCCACCTCATAAACAAGTTCCTAATTCCTTATGCCCACTGGCTAAAGGTCAATAATTTTACATTGCAGTAAAGGCACAAAACATGACTGTTACTCTAACACTTGCTTGGTAGGATGGTCTTAAATTCTTTGTAACATTCTGAAGTAGGAAAACCGTATCATTAACTAATGATATCTTATATCCCAACTTAAACATTGTCCAATCCCCATCAGATTCGGTCAGTTGTTCCTCAAAATGAAATGCAGGTAGGAGTTAGCAAAAGTGGGACATGTTTGCATGTGTCCAATGTAAGCAGATGAAGGGAACATGGTTTTATTAAGTTTATGGTTTAAGAAGTATGAAAAATAATTCAGCACGAGTAAAAACCCACTTGACTGAAGCCTTAACTCTGACCTTATCCTGAACTACCTGACCCTCTTTTTTTTTTATATTTAAAGGCCAGCCTAGACCCTACATTAAAACTATGTAATCGGGTCTACACTTCTTTTACTAGAAAACAGGCCAGCATGATCTTACAAGGCTATGAAAGACAGTAAATAGAAAGCAAATAGGAAGTACTGACATTTCAGAGTATTAGAGCTTCCTCTCAAGAGATAGTTTGTCACGCAACAGAAAGTTATCGTATGTTAGGGATGTACACTCTTGCCCACAGATGGAATTGAATTGATCCTCCTGAATTTTCAAAATACACAAAATCCTTTGCACTAGGCAGAACTGGTAATCTGACAATCTCTAGGTCTGGCTGGCTTGAAACAGGGTGCTTGAAAAAACCAGTCCTTGTACTAGAAATCTCATATCTAATGGCAATTCTTCTACTCTAAGCACTGATCTCATCTCATTCATTCATTCTATGAAGTATTTCCTTAATTTTAAGTTTACTGATCCCAGTGAAATGCAGTGATGAGCTATGTATAAAATGAAACTACATCTTAAATAATCTGGAGCTTCGCTTAGATTTCTCTGTTTTTTTAATCTTCGGTGATGTTTCTTTTTCCCTTTTTTATCTATATTATATTTTATATGAACAACATAGTGCCACTAATTTTACCTTTTTTTTCCAGAGCCTCTAAACAGGTAAAAATATGACCTCTCCCTGAATGGATCAAGTGATTAGGAAACACAGCTTCTATCAGACAGCACTGTCTGGGTGTTACATTGTGCAGAGCAACTAAAGTGCATCAGCACTCCCAAGTCTGATTCCATTTCAGTAGGAGCAGCAAATTTCCACACTCTTTCTGACAAGCTTTTTCTTTTTCTCATGACTGTTCTAAGAAAAATCTTAGCCATGGATTATCTAATGGGAACAGAATGTTTAAATGAAAATAATTCTAATAAATGTTGAGGATAGAACATAATACGAACAAATTTCTTTCAAATGCGCTTCTAAGCATAATAAACTGTGAGATTTATGATCGCTATCTTGCATCCCCCTCTGTCCAATAAGTTTCCTCAACAACTCTGGGCACTTTACTTCATTGCTTAACTAATCTACACTCTGTAAGTGCAAGAACATGTAGAAGATAAAGCAGGTAATTATACATAGGAATTAAAGGGTAACCTACTCCTCTCTTCCCCACTTCCCCTTTTTCTATCCATCTCCAATTGTTTCTGCGAAAATACATAAACATGTCAGAGCTGTGAGTTACATACATAAGCTATTGTCATTCATATGAACAAGGCTAAGAAGATGGAGCTAGAGAAAATTAATTACATTATTTCATAATTATTGCCACACAAATGAGTAGCAGCAAGTTTACAGAAGACAGCCTTGAAAACATAAAATGAAACAAAAGCTATGATAGAGACCAAAATTTATAATTTTTCTCTGTTTCACTATTGAGTAGTCTCTAAAATATTTATGAGCAGTCTGAAAGTTGTAGTATGTGTAAACTGAGCAAAGAGCCCTGTAGAGAATCACAGAATCACAAAGTGTTAGGGTTTGGAAGCAACCTCCAAAGATCATCTAGTCAAACTGCCCTGCCACAGATGGAGGACAGAACTAAAGCATATCACTCAAATACATCCAGACAAGCCTTGCAAGTCTCCAGAGAAGGAGAATCCACCACCTCTCTGAGGAGTATGTTGCAGTGCTCTGTAACCCTTACAGTAAAGAAGTTCTTCCTCGTGTTGAGGTGGATCTTCCCTTACTTAAAGCTTGAATCCATTGTGCCTCATCCTATTGCAAGACATGAAAGAAAAGAAGTTGACCCTGCCTTCTTGATGCCCAGCCTTTATGTATTTATAGACATTAATTAGATCACCTCTCAGTCTTCTTTTCTCCAAAAAAGCCCCAGGGCTCTCAGCCTTTCCTTGTGAAGCAGGTATTCCAGTCCCTTAAGTGTCCTCGTAGCCCTCCACTGGACTCCCTCATAGATCTTAATCTCTCAATCTGATAGCATTTCCACATCTGGGGACAACAGTAGATTTAGAGCAATTCAAGACAGTCCCCAGGTTCCCTTCTAAAGGATGCACTTTCTGGGAACGCTGGCAGGAGCAACTCCTATCATCTCCACACATTGAAAGCTATAGAAAACCCAGCTTATGCATGAATCTGATTTTTTTTTTTTTCCTAACATAATTTCTCTAGTTGCTTCTTTAAGACATGTCAGTTTGACAGTTTTCTCATATTCTAGATTCCAAACTATTGGTGATGTTGTCATGGAAAGCAATCCTGTCTTTAAATGACTTGATTTCTAAATAAACAGAGCTTCATAATCCTCAACATGGATTAATAAAAACTTTTTCAACCAAGCACATTGGCAAGAATACCACAGGGCATAACAAAATCTGAATGGGCTTTGTAAGTAGTAATAACTGTTTTTTAGAGGATAGTCAGGTTCTGACTGCTTTCTCATGTCTGGAGTGACTGCCATCATTGGAAAGTCCTTCTGTATCCTTAAGGGGTCACCTTAAAAACACATATTATTGATATTTTGAGAGAAAGTAATTGTCTTTATAGCAAGTGATAAGAGTAATATTTTGAGCTGAGCCAGGAGAAATATAAAGAAAGAGGCACTAATGAACCCAGTAAAGAGGTTCAGTCTAGGATGGCTGTTAATCTATATAACTAACTTCAGGGGAAAAAAAAACAAAACGATTTGTGTCGATAAAGCATTTCCTTAGTAAATTACTACTGGCTCCAGTGTAAGACATTTACAGTAAACACCAAGAGTCTGCAAGGCATCTGTTCTGTTCAGTGGAAGAAGGAACTCTGCTCCATTAATAACTTTAAAAACATGCAATAACTAATTCATGATGGCAGTTCAAATCCTATCAGCAGCCTTCATTATTTGGCCAAGCTGAGTTCAAAGACAGAGCAAGTTTTCAAAAAAATAAAAACACAACTTGAAAGTCTAGAAGTACACTTTAAATTACAATAAAGCAGTGTTCTTCTTGCTACTAAATATAAAAAAGATGTAGCTTAAAATAACGTAGCTGCACATGGTTTAAAAAATACATGCAAGATAAGAGTTAAAACAGGTATATAAAATCCTATATGAACTCAGATTCTGGTTTAGTGAAACTGTATGCTATAGAGAGACAGTATGTGTAATATACATATATGTATATATAATAAAATACTTGCTGGAATTTTAACATTTGACTTTACTAGAGATTTAGTGGGACTTTGCCTAAGGCAAGTTTTTAATAGCAATAATAAAAAAATACTTAATGGTACTTAGGGTAAATAATGTGTGGTCACTATGTTTAAAAAAGTAATACCAAACATCTGTGCTGCATTTCCACATGATAAAAATCGCTGTATTACCTACAGTTCTCCTAAAGTTATAGCGAAACAAACGTTTATTTAAAATTCTAGAAGAGACATGTAATAACCAATTTAAGAGCTTTAGGGATGGCATTTTGTACATTTTGACAGGAATATAATACAATATATTAGTGATTAATATCTTTGAGATACTTTATTCTGAACACAAACAATGCCACAGTATGGCATTATGGCTTCAGGACAGATTTTCAACCGTTGACATACTCACAGGTACCAAGTTTGTCCTTTTCTTCTATGAGTGTATTTTCAAACACCACTTTGTTCCATACAGAATAATTATTTCCTTGTCAAAGCAAATTCTGTATCATTTTGTCTCAGAAACTGTCAATAAAATTCAGCTAACTTTGAAAAACACTAACAAAAATATTTGAGTGAGGTCAATTAGTTACAGACACAGGATTCAGTCTAACTTAGCGATGGAAACCAGAGTGAAAACTGGAGAGAAGTTCTCAGAAACCATGGAAAAAAAACTCAACATGCTCTCTACAACAGGTTGCATCTCCAAAACTGAAGCAGAAAGACATGCTCACACTCTTTTTGCTGTTCAGTGAGTTTTATTTGTTCTTTCTTGCTCTGCGATTCAGCAGCTAAGGAAACTTGTTATTACCATCAAATCTGGGAATCAGGCTATCCTTGTGAAAGCTTACTGCCTAGATTTTGAATTCCTTAAGACATGGAAAGAAATCTAATCCCTTTTTTTTGCATAGCTTATTCCCAACATTTTCATCCATCTTACTAACAGAGATATTCTTTGCTATTCCTGTAAAAGAGCAGGATTCCAGCTTGAGATTGTGTACTCCTCCTGTATAATAAGCCTGAAATCTGCAATTCTTAAGACATTCAAGCACAGAACTTGAGTAAACCTATCATCACAAGTTTGCCTCTGTGAAACAAAGTTTAGATGCAGTAGACTGCACACTGCAGAAAGGTACAGTATTTGGGGGCCAAGTGAGTAAACACAGCAGTCAGTCCAAATCTGCTACGAACATGAAAACAAAGTTAAAAAAAAAAGTCTTGTTTTATTTTCTCGAATTATTCCTGTGCTACACTATGATACACTAGCTATTCATATGCCTGTTCCCTGTACCTTCTCTACGGAATATAATCTAAGGCCTGGAGACATTCCAGATCTTTGATGGTAGCTGCTATAGCTATTTACATTAAAGACATTATCAATGGCTTAAGAAAGATAAAATTTTACATGGTTCTTGGGTATTCAGCAAATTAATTTGAATCAAAACAGTAGGATACTGGTTTCTGGTAATGAACATGCTTACACAGAATGGGCAGAAAATGAATAAGAGAAACATTTCATAATCAACAAAGTATTTGAGACTGAACGACAACAAGAAAAGTTACTTCTCTCTACCTAGTTAAGCTTTGAAAAAATTTCTAGCTAGACAAAAATGACTGTGGAATTACAAAAAATATAGTCTTTACTATAAAATGCCTAGTATGCTCAGTGGGGTGCAGGTCAAGGTGAAAGAATTGACCACCAATGGAGACACGAGTGTGTAGGAGAACATCTTAACCACCAATGTTTCATGACCAGTTTCTCTCACAATATGCTAGTTTAATTCTCCGGTATAGTCAAATTCCACCCACCACAGCTTATTAACAAAATCAATTACTTTAGCTTCTCATCCATTAGCTTTCTCTTCCACCATGTTGAGACAACCTAAAAGGCTATGAATGAACAAGAGAGAAGACAGATTCCAGCTTTGCCACTATTTCCAAGAACAAAGAAATGTGAGAAAGGGAGAAAGACATTGCTGCATTAAGGTGGAAATAATGTTCAAAAGCTCAGTAAAATACATCTTCGGGCTTTCTTCAGCTAGGATTTAAAAGATAACAGGATGGTACACAATTACATGTCAAGAGCTGAGAAACTTCTGATTGAAAGTATTTTGAAACTAAATACCAACAGCATAGCTTATGAGAAGTCAATCTATGCATGCTTTTTCATGTAATGTTGAGACTATAAAAGATTAGTAGTCTTCAGGGTTTTTTTTCCCCCCCCACATTCAACCTTATTTCCACCATGTTCAGCTCATTTTCCATAGACTGGAGTATACAGCAGAATCTACCACTGTAAGGATAAATTGACACACTAGAAATCTTTTCATAGCTGCTTAACTTAATTTGCTGCTATAATTTGTTTCAGGTGCAGTGGCATAAAGTTAAATAGCAAAACAAAGTAAAAAACAGAAACAAGTGTTTAGAATTTGATCAAACAGTATGTTACACATGACAATATACTAGTTTCTCAGAAATATACTCAACACATGAGCTCTGTACGACAACCTGTAAAAATACAGAAAGCAGAATATTTTAGAGTTCTAAAATTACAAATATTTTGTTAAAGATATAGAAAGACTGACACAATCTGAGTGAATACTAAATTCATGAATGGAATTAAATAAAAGTGTACTCAAGTTCCAATTAACTTTTAAAGCATTCTTACACAAAAACACCAGAAAAATAAAATCCAGTAAACTTGCAAGGTCATTTATACAGTTAGGATTAAAACTTACAAACACTAGTTAAAAAAACATTAAAGGTCTGTCCATTGAGGAGATTAAAGTAGAAGATTCACCGCAATAATTTCTGGTTTATCATGTTAGAAGACTGTATTGTGCATGATGATGAATACATGCAATGACAGCAGCTCTAGCAAGCACTGTAGAATAACAAGGACTTACCGAGATACACATGAAGATCAAAAGTTGATCCATTTCAATTTGAACAGATAAAACTACACAGACTACTTGATATTCCCTCAAAGAAAGCAGACAACTTCCAATAACAAGACAGCAAAAGACTAAACACCATGTGCCACAGGAAGCGTGCTGGAGACAGACTTCACCCAAAGCCTTGAACTTATAATAGCATAAAATCACATAGCATAATAGCCAAAAATCACCAAATCACTAGATAGCTCCTGCCAATCTGACTGGGACAGTTTCCAGACAGCAAACCTAGTAAATTTTTAAACCTTGACCAGTTAAAAAGGCATATCAGTATGTAATAAGCAGAAACTCTAGTAAACCCCATTCTAAATTAGCAGTTGAAAAGGAAACACAACTTTTATATTATCATAGAAACTGATAAAGAAGATTTTTCCTGACTCCTGAGGGTAACCCAGGAGGAACTCTGAAACATAAATCTAATTCAGTGTAAATATAGGAGAAAAATGCACAGTCTATCACAATAGTAATATGATCTGCTTTCAGAAAACCTTGGACTAATCAATTAATTGGATAGCTAAGGACTTGGAAACTTGCATGTTACCTGATTTTCATGCTCTATTCAGTTCTATTTCTCTCACTACTCTTGACTACTGTGGTAATTAGAAACCTTCAAAATTTCCAGTGTAAATTTATTCATGTCCAATACATACCCAAATTAGGATTCACAAACCTAAGTGATACTGCTGCAACACTTTAAATACAATCACATACAAAGCCATACAAATAAATAGCAAACCATCCAACCTTGAAATAGATGCTATGTACTACTCAGAATAGCAGACCTAAACCCAGAAACTTGTCTGCTAGTGTACAGAACTTCTCCCACAATCCTCCCTCATCACAAACTCAGTATCATTAGTTCCTTATGCAACTTTTCAGGACTTTCAGACTGCATCACTTAAAATTTTTGAAAATATTCAGGATCCACACTTTCACAAGAAAATTTCACTGAAGTAGATCACTGTGCCTTGCAAGTTTTCCAGTTTACAAGCTTCAGATGGGCACCTGGTAACACTGAGTCCTCAGCATATTCTAGGTTAGAGAAGACAAGGAAGGGAACTACAAGAAAATCCACAAAACACAACATACAAAAAAAAAACCCAGAAACTTAAAGTAGCTGTAAGCTAAATATAACAGAATTTGTCAATAGAAAAGAATATATTTTTATAATGTTCTGTAGATGTAAGTAGCTGTTCTTATTCTTCAGCATTCATACTTTTAATTATATACAGGAGCCAGTAATAGCTTTCTTTGCTCTTGTACATAGTCAAGCTTTGATCTGTCAGACAAATTGATAGTCTTACTAGACTGAAGTTCCCAAATTTAGTCCCCAAAATGCATGCACAAGTGACGCGAGTAGCTGGTGCAGGTGGGCTTTGGAACAAATTAAGTATCTCTCAAAGCACAGTGCAGCTATCAGCCCAGTGTTTTAATACGGCAACATTATGTGAGATACTTACTTGAAAAGTTAGGGTAACACGTGAAGATACATTCGAAATGCACATAGTCAGAAGCCTTTGTTTATATGGAAGGCAAAACATTTTAAAACACTAATTTCAAACACAAGGGGTATAAAAGCAAACACAGAAGTAGCATGCACTCATGACCATTCAGTTTATAGCAGAAGTTGCTACATCCCTCTTTAGTTATAGTCTTCCTTTGACAAACACTGACTTGTCAACCTACAAAGAATTCAGAAACCATGGAAAGCAACAATGTCAAAAACAGTAAGCCTAAAATACAATTACCTTTCTTCCATAATTTCTTATACCCATCTTCAATCATTATATAGTCCTGTAGTGCACTTATATAAAACAAATGCCTGCTATCACTTTAATAAAAATAAGAGAAGAAAAAGAAAACTTAGATCCTCTAAAGTATATTTCTAGAAGTGCAGCAAGTACTTTGACAAGATCTTTTAAACAAATGTGTTTTTCATTACCTCTCTAAGATGCATGTTTTCCTTCTCCTTCTGATCTAAAATCACTTCTAAATGATTAACCTGAGATTCAGCTTCTGCCATCCTTCGAGTTCTCTCATTGTCATCTTCCATTCCTTTAGAAGGCAAACCTTTACTTTGCAACATTTCCAGAAGCTTTTTAATTGATTCATCCCTTGCATTTAGTGTTTGCTTTTGTGTTTCAATCCTAAGCTCCATTTCTTCTAGTGTTTTTCTCAACAAGAAGAGCTCTTTAGCTTGTCTATCGTGTTCTGCCTGAAGTCTTCGAAAATTCTCCTCTGTGAGCTCAATGGTAAAATGCTCAGCCCCTCGGTTTCCACTTTCTTGCTGGAGAAGATGGTTAAGGTCTCTCTGGGTTCTAAGCTCATCTTGAAGTGCCTGGATTGTCATTTGCAGATGCTGCAATAAAGAAAGAAAGAAAGAACAACAACAATTTAGGACCAGAATGTAGGATTAATCTTTGATTAAACTTCTGTTGAACGCTGTTACAAAAACTCATTAGAATCAATGATGAAAGTATATCAAATCACCTCATAAAATAGCAAATGCATGTGACCATACTTGTAATGATATCTTTCAAGTGCTTCTAGAAAAAAAAAGACAAACACACACGCAAAATAGTTAAGCTACAGATAAAATAAATAACAAAGAAATGCAAACCAACAAACTCAAACACTAAGCATTGACACATCCACTACTACAGTCAGTACGTACCTACAGAACTGAAAGACTCAGTATTCCATGTTTTCTAAGTTACTTCATAGACTAAAGGTAATTCTGGCATTCATGATGTTCAACCGTGTTATTGTTTGTAAGGTCAATCAAAGCACTCACTATAATTGAAGGGGGCTTTGTGACGGGATGAAATTAGGGCTGGTTGATTTTGTTGTGTTGGTTTGGTTTTTGCAACTAAAGCTATGAACAGGTTTAGTAAACAGGATTACTGTATCTCTAACAAGCAAACAAACAAAAAAGGCAGTAAGCCATACTGAAATTTGAAAAATAAAGTGACTGCAAATACTGGACAAACCTTTGTTCTTCTGGCATCCAAAAACTGAACAGCATGGTAAATGAAAAAAATGAAGCAAAATCAACATAAACAAAGATCAGATGCAAGCAAAGGAGATTCAACAGAAAGAACTGAATTCAACAAAAAGTACCTTCAACAAAAAAAAGTAATTTTATTGAGTTATACAGAAAGGCACCAACAACTTCACAGTACTCAAATATATAAACCTGAACTATAGACAGACTTTACTCAATAAATGTGACAAAAAAATGTATTAGAAATAAACAATCCCACAGTGAATAACAATATTCCTTTTTCATCTTGATGTTTTTTCACTTTAAAGTTTTTCAAAACACACTAATGTCCTAAAATGTTTGTACTATGTCTAAGAAGAGGGGTCTTGCCCTGTTTGAGGAATATCATGTAATCTTTAGTCAACACAAATCAAAAATGATTTTGCCCATGTTAAGTTTGAAAGATAATTATCCTAAATTACTCTGGCTTTTCATGTGTATTTCAGATTATACTTATCTGATAATTTGTTTTTCTTCTTATTTTCCTCCTCCTCTATTCACTACGTACACAACATAGTGAATTTATAGAAATATGAATTCCCAGATAGTCAGTCTGTACCATTATAGATTTAATTGCAGGAATTAGGGGACTTAAACACATGGCTCCAGACTTCCTGTATTAATGGATACTGTGCAACTCCACATTCTAAAAAAAAAACCAACAGAAAAAAGCCAAAAAAACCCACCACATTTCATACTACCTTTATTCTTAGAACAATTCCATATAAAGCTCTCAGTTTGTAACAAGAATTTAAACAAATTGAAAAATGCAAAGCCTTTCCAAAATAACCTTTTGAAACCATGTACAGTTTTTATATAATGGTAATTCTTATCTTAATATTCATCTTTTTAATTATTTACATAAACTTAAAAGCTCCCAATAACCTTAAAACTACATATAAATATTTTTCCAAAGTCAAGCAGTCTCTGTACACCAAATGCCTATATGTCTATAAGAATTTAGGTAAACAAAGGAAAACTAATTTCCAAAACGTTTAAAATTTTATAAGAAATAAATAAAAGCAAATTTAGCATACACATTGCTAACATAAAACACTTCTGAATGCAAATTGTTGATCCAACAGATTTGGCTTTTACACACAAATAATTAGAAATTGGAAGTCAAACAGCAATTCTGATTAAGATACACCAGACAACTTTCTCTCCTGTCCCACAGCAGCCTATGTATGCAGGTCTTAGCTTCTACCCATAACTATGTTTGTTGCTAAATTCAACAGTAGCTGTGGCTGCTTCTCAGTGATTACATTAAAACTAACAGCCTCAACCATGACAGACTACTGCTTCATAAAAGAATCCATTTTTGTATACATTCATGACAGAGATCTCTTTGAAAATGACGGACCAGATCTAGACTTTAGACTTGTGTTGGCACAGATTTTTGTATCTGCAGTTAGCTAAGAAAAGGAAAGAACAAATGTTGTGAGGGTGGAAACTGTATAATCAATTGCAATGTGAGGGGAAGGTAGGAGAGCTGTGAATATCTGTCACACTGTTGCCATTACATAGACACAGAACTTCATAGGATTTAAAAAAAACACAACATGCAAGATCTATCATATTTTTAATCATTTTGATTAAAACAGGCCAAAAGATCAGGAATTCTTCCACATTAATTTCTTGATAATTGATACATAGTTGTATCAGAACTTTTCATTCCTTCTCTACAGCTCAGCTCCAAAAGGCAATCCATGGAACTGCACAGGAGGCTCCATTACTCTTTCTTTAAATTAAGCATAGTGCAGGTTTTCAAAATCTGTTCCCAAAAATTGAAACACCACAACAAAATGAAAATTAATGTCCCTTCTTGGATTCCAATTCACATTCTACACAAGGAAGTTCCTCTAATTCACACCAACCACCTTTTCCCAAAGAAATTGCCTGCAGAGAACTGTCCTACTTTGGGCCAGAGCACAAAAGTACATTCAGAGCATCCCACAGCCTTAGATAGTGGAGAACATGGGGGAAAAAAAAAAATCACTACCATATTCACAGATTTAAAATGGTTAGTACATCTATGGAAGTAGACAACTTATCATACTTTGCACCACCAACCCAGCAGCAAAAGCAAAGAACATGTTAAGAATCCAGTCTACCGTGTAAAAAATTGCCTGCTACCAACGTGGAAGGAAGTGACAAACTGTAAGGTCCAGAAAAAGAAATTATGGCTTTTCCTGTCAGTACAGCCACAGCAAACCTGAAGGGTTTTGTGGCAGACAGTGGTCTTACGCTATCATCAGGTAATGGATTTTGAAATACACATCCATCCATGTACATTTTGCCAGTTGTTTTCTGTAAAGCTATCTCCTCAGACAGGAATCACTCAAAGTTGGGCACCAGAACCACTGAAAGATTCCAAGGATGTTTGACAGCTTCTGCTCTAAATATTTCAGTACAGCACTATGACTAAAGAGGGTGATGTCAAGATCATCCAGTATATTTGAAACAACTATTTCAGTAGTCACCCAAGATGATTTGTTATTTTGGTGTTTTATCCAAAAAAAAAATAAATTCTATAGCTGCTTTATTGGACTTTACTTTTTTCCCCAGCTAATGCCACCATCCTCCCTCTCAACCTACACTGTCTTTTTATTGACTTCCAGTTCCTATCTCTCACAGCTCCATTTTTAGTTCCCTGATTCTCCTGTTTCTTTCCAACTTCAAACACAAGGACAAACTATATTAGCTTTGTCTTCTAAGACCCTCTTACCTGGCTGTAGAAAAATTGAGAAGTAGTGACTACTACTGCAATAATAGTCTGTCCTCTCAATGCCAAAAGTTCCATATAATGTGAGGGTCAATCTAAACAAAAAACAGCTGACAGCAAAGCCCTGCAAGTTTAGAAGGAATAATCAGTGTCCAGGAAAGGGAGCAGGTCTAGGCAACAGACATCCACATACTGCAGGGTGGCCTGTGAGGTGAGGCTGAACTGCTCTGCCTTACACCAGGCAGCCAGCAGCATGAGATAGACAGGAGCACATCACAATGGATCACAAAGACTTCCAGAAGAGATAGAAATCAAACCAAACTGAAGATTTCTATATACTTTCTTTTTCCTTTTATTAAAGCACATGAAAATGACAAAGGATTTTGTCAGTCATTTGTGATCTGTTATAGTCGTCTTTGAAAAGCCATCATATTTTTCAGAAATCTTCTGAATTTATTCTTCAAACTACAGATGATTGCTTTACGCTGTCTCTACAGCTAATTTCTTGGTAGTATATGATACCTTAATATGCAGCCTTGCATGATCACATGAACTTTACAAGCAAATGAAATGAAATATAATAAACCTAGATAAAAATCATGGAAACTAGACTCCCTCTTCCTATTTTGCAATCTGCCTCCAAAGAAACAAACATCCCACTTTTATTTAAAATAAAAAAACACCCACTAAGGACAGTAATTTCTATGGACATAGTACAGATTCTGCTGAAGCTATCAAAGAAAAATGCACATCACAGTAAAGCTACATCGTGTTGAAATAGTGTTTCCAATAATAAGGTCATAAATAGACTGAAATAGAGAGGGTTGCCATTGTCAGTAAGTAGTAAAGGACAACTGTGTGCTGTGAATTATATTCAAAATATTAAAACAATTATTTCTATAATATAAAGCATATGATACTTCTCAGGTGACCTTAATAGGCCACATACTGTAAAAGGTAACATTTTGCATTTCATATCTAAGAAACAATAGGGGAAATTGTTAACAGCCTGACAGAGCCTGTCAACTTCTCAAAAAGATTCCAGTGATTCTTTTACCCTTTATTGAAAGACACAGAATAGGAAAGACAGAAGACTAGACAAGACCTCAGCACTGCATTGCAAACTTTTATGTTTAATTTACATGTGAACTGGGCGTTTGAAGTTTCTATAAAATAAATCTTCACTGATATTAGAAAGAAATGTACAGCAACAGTGAAAGGTGTTGGAGGGGGCATTTTAACATTTTGTATGACCTTCTTACCCCCCTCCACCTTTTGATTTTGCAAATCTCTAAATATATATTCTTTTAATGCAGCCACTAGAAAAATCATACAAATGTTACCCATTTATTTCTGGCTCACTAAAATGGTCTTAAAAGTGATAAATACAGTTCCAATGTCAACTCCTCCCTGATCAGGAGAGATATGTATTGGGCAAGATACATAACAGTGCTCTTCAGCTTCCATATTTTTTATCCACTATAAATAGTGCTGAGAGTTGATTAACCACAATACATAATCATTTCCCATTGAAACAATTTGAAAAGCTCTAGAACTATGTCTTCCACTACAATTAAATAAAAAAAAAATCAATATAGAGCTTTCAGTAGCTCAAATCAAAACAGTGTTTAGTTAGATCCAACAGAGAAAAATGATACATCTCAGAGCAAGACAACCATCTGGAAAGACATTTCATCCTGACTTACTGAAGAAGTACAGATCACCAGGAAAGATAAATCATTAACATGACAACATTTTAGGCTCAAAAGTTCTATATATTTTGCAAAAATATACTTTAAGTTGGAAGACCTAGATTTCAAAATAAACTTCATGAAATCTATAGTTATCCTTGTCAGATTTAATGGGAGTATTTTCTCATTTATGGCCTAAATGAATCCGGTACATTCAGTCATGAAAAAAATCTGCAGTTAAGTTTTCCCACCAGATGGCACTAAATCCATATCCTGCAGAAAATTATTAACGAGCACAAAAACATGAAAGAAAAATCATGGTCACATACTTAAAATTAACTAACTTTATATAAGAATTAGAAGTCAGATATACAGAAAAATAACAACCTAATCTAGGTCTCTTCTTAAGAGAGATAGCAATTTTCTCCTCATAGTTCCACAACTGGGAGGGATAAACATAGAGACATGGACCACACCAGACACACACTCCATATATAATTTACACATACTTATATATACTTAAGGCATAAAGATACATCTGTACACGTGTATATATACATAAAAGTAAATAAAAAACCCAAAATTTCTTCCTCAATGTATAATACACAGAAGTATTTATAGAAAGTGAAAATTGAACCCTGAGTCTGAAACCAGATTGCCTTGAAAAGGATAATTAAAAAGCAAACATGAGACACAACCAAACTTAAAATTCAGTAGCAAAATGACCTTTGATTTGAAGTAACCCAAGTGCAGAACCGAGCATCCTTTCCAGAATTACTTAAGTAAACATCAGGGAAACTCTAAACTATATACTATTCAAATATAAATGAAAGTATTATTCCTCTAGAACTTTGCTTTAAATCTTAAGTATAAATCCTTTATTCACAAGCCTATTTATTACCACTAATCAAAAATAGCTATTTTTTCCCCAAAACTATGTATAAGGCTACAGTGAAAAAAAAGAAAAAACACAGCATATTGAGGGTTTTTTACTCCTCATAGAAGTTATTTAGAAGTTCCTAATCCCTGACACAGATCAGCAAGTTAACCTTGACTCTTTGTTCCAACTTCTGATAGAGAACAATATTTCTAAGGTAGAAATTTTTTCATTCCCCTGGTTATACTAACACTGGTTAATCAATGTTTAAATATGGGACAGCCTTCATCTCAAAGAAGCAATTACAAATATAGTACTACTACATACAAAGAATCACCATTCAGCCCTCAGTACTATACAAAATATTTCTACTGCTAATTAAGCATTTAAGTATTTAGCATTTTAAGTACTACTGATTTATAGTCTTTAAACAGGACTATAAAACCTGTTGTGTATTTCTGTAGGAAAAATATATCAAAATTAATGGTCTAATTTTGAAACTAACATATAACAGCACAAAATTTCTCAGCTCTGACTAAAGATGTACTGTTAAACCACTACAGGGAAGCAACTGAATGCAGTAGGTAATTTTTAAAGGCTTAAAGATTCTTTACAACTATGAACTATGATTCCCACCCCTCCTTTCCCCCTTTCTTTCCTTGTATGTTGGTAGATTCCCACCACCCCCACCCCCCCAAAAAGTACCTGGCATAACCTTACTACAGTGCTTAAATAGTAGTGTATCCATAAGCTGGTCTACTATTTAGTACTGGTTCAAACTCAAAGTTCCCAGAAGCCTCCAGGAAGCCTTTCATTGCCAACTCCTATTAAACAAACAGGTACAAACGGTCATTTGGGGCCAACTGCATTCCACAATGCTGAATTTTACAGTTTTATAACTATCTTCTGCCAACAGTCTACCATATCATATTTTTTCCCTATTTCTGAAACTGCTTTTCAGAAAGCAGGCTGTAAGACACTTCCATTTATACAGCCATGAAAAAAGACATGAATTATTAAAGCTCTCCAACCACTTTTCAACTGAACATAAAACAAAACAGTGGTTAAGGCAAGAAAAGGTAAGTCAGATATCAGGACTTGGTCTGTGCTCCAAGCCTTATACTCATAAAAAGACAATTCAAGCTCCACAAGTACACCAGTGTTACTGGTTTTCTTTCAGCCACCACACATTGCAGATAACACAAGATTTGTGTGGTGGGAAAGTCATTTTAGAGCCACACTGGAGTGCAAAAGGCTTAGTTAGTTGTAACTGCTAGGTGTTTGGTGTCTCCCTACCCCAGTCACATGCTTACACATCTGTTGGCTATATAATGCCAACTCATTGCAGTTTAAGTACAGATTTGTGATCAGAATGAATATCCCCTTCAACACATCCTTCCTTAATCCTCAGTTTATGCACTATATGGCCAAAGAGGATTTGTTCTATGCTGCATAAAAGGAGAGAGTCTTGAATCAATATTCATGCTGCCATCAAAAACACTCTAGGCATCCCACTCAGCTAATGTCAGCTT
This sequence comes from Chloroceryle amazona, assembly GCA_027560015.1. Taxonomy (NCBI): domain Eukaryota; kingdom Metazoa; phylum Chordata; class Aves; order Coraciiformes; family Cerylidae; genus Chloroceryle; species Chloroceryle amazona. Next base: position 58,324 of record JANHFX010028989.1, on the reverse strand, counting down.
CTGTCAATAAATTAATAAAATGTATGGGCTCTTTCAACTTTAAGAAATTATGTAGCCTTATATCTTTCTACTTTTTAATTCATGCTCAGATGCATCTTTATAATGGGATAACATTACTGAGCAGCACACAAGAGACTGAGCATATTAACCATATGAACTGGATTTACTGCTGTTTTGCAAGAATCTACCTCTGATACCTCCTTTCTTTTCTGTAGTCTACATTTTCTCTAGATTTTCCTACATATTCGGAAGTTCTCCCTCCGATATCTGGTGTTCTTTGCTCAAGACATATTTTCCAGTTGCAGTTTTCCTTTAATGTTAATGTTTCCCAGATAATATATTTTCAGTAGAAATCCTGCAGTAGAAAAATCTTGAACTTCTGTGTTGTGGGTAGGAGAGTCTGCTATTGCCCCAAGTACACACACAGATATGATGACTAGTAAAAATAAATAGAAAATAAAGCAAAGATCAGTAGAATAAAGTACTCTCCAACATGATTGAATTATTTAAAAAACACTTATAGCCATATCTGAAGCAATTTAAGTGTACAACAAATGTCAGCTATGATAGGCCATACATACTGCATAATGCACCGCAGTGTGCCTGAAAGGTTTTCCACCATGGGATAGACAAAGCAACATATTATTCAACATTTAAAGAAATATCACTAAATCATTTCACAGAAGCCCAAAGTAGTAAGATGCATTATCATTGTTTCGCAGTGAACCACCACACACATAACAATATCCTCATCTGGGGAATTGAAATCATGCCTTTTCCAGAGTATAACCTTTAGAGAGATAAACTCCACTGAGATCATTAGGTTGAAAGCACAACATCAAGTAACAATTATAAACACCTGAGAAACACAATCTACTTTGCTATGCTACACATCCTTTTAACTTCACTTTTAAGCTAAAAATAACCATATAAAGCAAAGTAAACTTCATGAATGAATGGAGTTGATCTACAAATTTTCATTAGAAGAATATTTGATTTAAACAAAAAGCTTCATGATCTGTTACTTCTGTTTTGTGGTGTTGCAAAGATTTTCAAGGTTTAATGTTTCTGCTATACAAGTGTTCAAATACTGTACAGGCAATCACTGCTTTGTAAAACAGGTGTGCCCATAACAAAACATTTCCCATGGAAAACGGAAGTTTTTTCTTCTTTTGAAGGATCACAGTTTTCTGTTTCACAATGCTGATGATCATTTCTATCCTGACTTTCATAAAAGACTGAAAATAAACTAGCAAACTCAGATCACACATTGCTGCAATTAACCTCTCAAAAGCTGGGCTACCTAGCTTTTGACTCCACAACCTCTCTGGGGAGCCTGTTCCAGTGATCCATCAACCCCACAAGTAAGGATGTTTTTCCTCATGTTGAGGGTGCATTTCCTGTATTCCAGTTTGTGACCATCGCCCCTTGTCCTATCACTGGACACCACTGAATAGAGACTGGCCCCTTCCACTTGACATTAGCAAACATTATTAAGATACCCTCTCAGTCTTCTCCAGACTACAGAGCCCCAGGTCTTTCAGCCTTTCCTCAGAAGAGATATGCTCCAGTCATGTTATATAATTTAATCATTGTAAAATAAATTCATCTGATGTCAGACATCATTCAGACAGCACACTAGAATTTTAGGAGAATTCTAGGGAAGAGCGTGCCTTTTTTTCAGCACAAATTACTTATGCAATAATCTGGTAAACTGAAGGCACTATTGAAAATTTAATTAAAATAATCAAAGGTAAATGAATGTCTGTATAAAGGTGATGGGATATAAATTTCTACAAAAAGGCTAAAGGAGATAAAGCTTCATTCTGTTCCTTAACTGGTGGTTGTTGTTCATTGATCTTTAAGTGCAAAATAGAAATCAGCTAAAATCATGAGTGCTTCCATCCTCACTCCCCGATGCCATAGCCTATACGGCAATAATAAAAAAAACCAAAAGTGTAATACTGCTGAAGGAAGAGTATGACAAGCAATATAATGCATTAGTCTTTTCCCGTATTCCAATAATGTCTTCTCTTAGCCCAGAAGTCACCATCAGCCATTCTCACTATTACTGTTCCCACATCAAATCCAGATAATCTGATACCAAGCCCTCCATTTGAAATCCCTTCTCTAATGAAGAAAATTACCACTCTACAAAGTTTTATTTTCCTAGTAACTGAAATAGTATATTCCATTATTCATGAACAGTTTTATACACACTAATTACATAGAAAAAATATCTATAATATTTCAACCTACTACACTACTGCCAGAAGTAACAAAATGTTTAACTTTAGTTAGCTAATTTAGGGCCGTCTAACCACGCTAAGAATTGGAAGAGGTCCTGCTCTGGTACTCTCCAATGCTGTACATATAAGATCACTAGTAGCAGCAAAGGATTAATCATAGAGGAATTTCCACTGTGTCACTTGCTATGGCTCCTAGAATTTCCAGTAGCTTTCTCAAGCTATAAAGAAGTAAATGCATTTATGTCACCTTTTCTAGGAGGTGTCCAGTAAAGCAGATGCTCCTAGAAGTGTAAAATCTGCACCAGAATTCTGTAGATAAGATCTTTATGCTACTGAAGGGGGCAAAAAGCCCCACAGAACGCAAGTTCTAGAGGACACGTTCTACCATAAGTACAAACTTTTATCTGTCACTATTAAAAACAACCACCACCACCACCACCACCACCACCAAAGCCTGCAACTTAAGCTATTACCATTAATAAATCTGAAGAAAACTGCATGCATTTTTCAACTGAAAAACAGAAAAAAGCTGGTTCAATTCTGTAAGTATTGTCTGGGTCTCCTTACAGTCAAGAGCTCTATTAGCCCAAGACGACAAGCTTGTATATAGCCCTACATTTAAAATGTGAGGCAACAGAAGAGTTAATTAACTAAATAGTACTATTCCAGTCAACTGACATTAGAGATGCACAGAGAAATCAAAATTAACCAGATCACTGTTCTTTTGTGCCACACAATAAACATTCTTAATTGTAGCCTGTAGATCAAGTTGCTGCTGAAACCAGTCAATCGATTGATGATTCCAGTCTAGTTTACTTATTTCTAACTTACTCTACAGAGGGAAGATAAAGTTGCTAGTAACAAAAGGAAGCCATTCTATGCAGATTTATTAGAAGTTATTTCTACACAAGAAAAAAATTAAAACCTTTTCTTCAGAAATTATGAGGCATAGTGGTGTGGATCTGTCAGTCAATAAGGTAGAGGTGCAAAAAACAACTGCCAGTGTTTTCAAAGACATAGGGGAAACAAGGACTAGGCATTAGAAAGCGTGATCACAGAGTTCAGGAAAGGCAGATTAGAAATCCTAGAAGAAAGGATAAAATGGAGTTTAAAAGGCTTTACACTACCTTTTATCTCTAATAGGAACACTGCCAGAATGATGGCAGTGAAAACTGCCCAGCAGGCTTTGTTTTTTCATGGGATCAATTTCTGTATCTGATAGATGTTAAACGATCACAGAAAAGAACGGAGGTGGTCAATGAAGCACTGTCCTTTTGTCAAGCTTTAGACTATAAACTCAGAAAAAAAAAACAAACAGGATATAATTCTACAATTATTTCCCCTGCTCTCTCTGCTTCAATTCCACTGTATTATCATTAATTCACCTTGTTCTATAAAAAACCCAATCCCAAATTTAAAACTGTAACTTTACTCACAAACATGATGTACTGACCTCATTGATGTCTGCAGCTCCAAGAACTATTTCATGCTTTTTTTAATAATTTCATGCATAATTCAAAATTCAATGTAATAATGAATCAATTAATATCACTTCTAACAAAAAACACAGCACATTCAATCTATTCAAGCCATGTCAAGGGTACTTTCTCTCCAAACTGTCATTTTACTGAAATACCTTCAGCAGCTGCCATGATTCATCTGTCACACAGACCGTGACACTTTAATATTCCCAATTATATTTGGAACACAAACTCAATCCTACATATTGAATTTTGCACACCAAGAGAAAAAAAATTTAGGCCACTTGTACTCTGAAACTTTGAGAACAATAAAAGCCTTTATAGAAAAGTATACCTTAAGAAAGATAGCACACTTTCTACTGCCAAAAAAATTTAGTAACATATACTTTTTAAAGAGGTTTCCTCTGATAAACAGATCCTACTGAAATCCTAGGTGCTATTAAATATTAATCAAATATCTGGGTATGAGGTTATGAATAACAATTCCATTTTCCTCTATGTTCACGAGTACTTACTACCAAGGCAGCTTCTAGAAAATCCAAGCACTTAAAGTAATAAAAAAATTAAAAAGAAAAGAAAGGCTGCACATTCAAAAAAACCCACACCTTTTGCTTGTATGCACATTTACATGTTAGCTGCATTAAAATGTAAACATGCATCTGGTTTAGCCTCATTTCTTTTCATATCTTAGTTCACTCAAGGTTTAATCAAGCTGGATCACAAGATAAATTCCAGGAATGATAACATGCAAAATATCCTGACCTCCTTGGAGAGTAATACCAACTGTTCATCTGCCAAGTGAAAATTCTTCAGCCACATGGATCATTTATTTTTAACAATCACTAAATAGAATCAAGAAAAAGGCTTCAGATATTTCAGAAAACAAAGAAATTAGACATCTACTTACTTTTTAAAATCAAATAGACCTTGCATTAATATTTTGTTCTGTAGAATCTTTTATTTTTTTTATTCATAATATCTAGAAAGTGCAACAGCCTAAGTTCAGGGCAACAAGTTGATAATTTCTTACTTGACTAGTCTGACAAGACATCCCAGGCACCTGATGTTAGAGCCCTGTTCAACTGAATTTCTTAAGTCTAACAGAGTTTAAGAATAAGACCTAATAATAAAGCAGCTTTACTCAGAATTGCTGTGCAAATTCATTTGTGTCATCTTCTATACTAAATCCATTTTTAAAAGCTTGTAAAAAAAGAAATGGTGCTGAAAGTTATCCCAATGACAAAAGTTTAATAACTACGTACCTACCTACAAAAGAACATGTCCTTCTAGTTTTTATTGTGTTAAAATTCAATTATATGGAGACAAAATACCAGAAGGTTATGGTATTAGTGATGCACAGAAACAGGTTTGTTTTTTCTCAGTCCTTAAGCCCAATTCATCACATCATCTGATAGAACTATTCAAATAAATCAATGCACTGTAGATATTTATAAATACTATATATAGAGCACACTTTCACCAGCCAGTATTCAATTTTTTTTTTCCAGAGGAAATAATGTGAATATTTGCAATAACTTAGACTAATTAGACTGTTGAGAACACTGATGTTATTCTGGCTCTTACTTCTCATTGGGAAGCAGAAAAGTCTAAATTTACATGACATAAAGGAACATCAAAATGTCCTTATTTAAAATTTACAGAAAAAGAAAGCATTTTGGTCTTTTGATTTTAAACTCAACAACCTTTTTGACAATCTTCCCTCCTCTGAACAGGATGTTAATTTCTTAATTCAAACTCATATGTTAAATCCAATTTATTTCTGGTATTTTATATCTGGTGCCTTGTATTTTATGTTCTTTCTAAGATAAGTGGTATCCACTTACAGGAAGCTTTGTTTGCAAAGGTCAGAGTAATCCTGACCAGATGGTATACCTCAACATTCTTATTTTCCCTAATAAAACATAACCTTTATTAAACCAAAACATACTGTCTTCTAAAATATCGCATAACCAATCTACATACCCATTTTGATATTAAGCATATATTTGATAGTGGCAACTCCTTTAGATATCTGTGAACAAGATTATCTGCTATATGTTTGCTGAGAACTAATACACTATCACTGTGCACATGGTTCCAGCTAAAGATGTTCTTCTGGCACCTTTTCCTCTTGATTTGGAGACCAAATCCCTGGTTGAGAGAACCAAGATGAAAGATGCCCAGATGATGTCACAGTTCACTGATGACCTTACTTAATTTATGACTACGATTACTCTGTTCTTATTAGGATCAGTGAGTGGTCCACACGGCTGATTCATCATTTAAGCATACAGCCAGGGATGGGTAAGCACAACCTAAATGTTGCTCTTGCATATACACCAAAACCCCCCCAAAAACATGACATACCACCGAGAACCTTTGGACCATCTTTTGACTAAGGGCAAGAAACAGTAGGGCTCTTCAGTCAGACACTATGGGATACTTTTTTTACTCAATCCAACAACTAACTCATATTGGATGCCTAGGGAAGAACGAAAGAGGTATAAGCAGAGAAAGATGCAGTTTCCAATAGTCTTCAGCTCTAGCAGTTCCAGGTCTAGATGTGGGATCTGTGTCCTTAACAGTCTTTTATAAATCTAGTAACTTTTTGAATTTGTGAAAGCTAAAGTCTTGCAGCAATGAGCTACCAGCTTAACTCAGTATTTCTTTTGCTCATTCTGACTGTGCCACCTTCACCTGGTATTTCCCCTTTCTCATTTTGAGAATTATCAGTCATTTCTCACTTTTTTTCATGCTCAAACCCTTGCATGTTTCTATTACATCCCACCCAGAGGTGGGATCCCTTTTCCAACCTTACTATTTCCTTCCTCAGTAGTACATTCTTTAGTTTTACCATATCCCTTTTTGAGATGACAGCAATCTGAATTGCAGAGAATTCAGGAGACAAATGAGCTACAAAATGTTCTCTGGTTTGCTGTTTTTTTTTTACTGTACTGTGCACACAATAGAAAAGTCAAGAACTCAAGCAGAAATTTTCAGTAAGAGAATTATAACCCCAAAACCTCTTTTCTCTGTGCTAATAGTCCAGTACATATCATTGTCTATGTAAACTTAGTTACTTTTCCCTCAGTTGCACCACTTCTCACCAGTATTTAATTTCATACATTCATCCAGTACACTCCTGCAACTCCTAGTCAATATTCACTGTTATTAACCTGATTAAGAACATCAGCAAGAGATGCCATCATACCCTTTACCCCCTTTTTTCATGTAATTCTTAAGTTGAACAGAGGAGATCCCTTTTGGGCCCCATAAGCAGTCCCCCTGACTGATTCAACCTGTTATTAATCCATGAAAGTTATTCTACAACTGGTTAATGCATGTGAAGGAACTTGCATTTCACACCAGATCAGTGCTTTTAAGACCCTTTAACAGAGCACTTTGAAAAACATTTTCAAAGTCCTGTATGACTATATCAACTATATCATCAATGTCTAGGTAATCAGTGACTCGTCATGCACAAACATGGGGGTGATTGAATATGATGCTACAAATAAGCATGAACAAATTTGTTTCTATCAGGTTCAGATTCTAGTTCTAAACCAATTTATTTTCTGTAAATTCCAGGTAGAAGGTAAGAAAACATTTTTAAATAAATATGCTCTATAATTTCCACAAGTAAAACTGAGTGTTCATACCTGTTACCTACCCTATGCTTTGTCAAAATAATTGGAGACTGCAGGAAACAGCAGGGAAACCTAAGGATATCTATCCACTTTCTAGTGCATAATAGCCATACCACCCTTCTAAAAACTGGGATACATGGGCACCAAAGGAGCATGTTCCTTCTTATTTCAGTAATATTTATTACAGCTCTTCAGAGCATTTGAGGCTCATTTTAGGCCTTTTCTAACGGCCAAAAAGCACACAGAAAAAAAAAAATCATCATCAGTGATTACAATACAGTAAACATTCTGCTCAAGATAAAGATAGTTCCTATGACTTAAACTGAAACAAATTTGAGGTGTTCCCCAAACCTTGCAAAAAGAAACAGAATACACGTTTTTATGTTTAATACATTTAGTATTGCATGCCCCCTGGTTTTATCAAACAAATACAGAGTAACATATGGTACATCTGTTTCATGTTTTCCCTTTCTGCTGTCATAAGATTTCTCTCAACATTCAGAAACACACTTCTGTTGGCTCATAATAATTACTTCTAAGTTGCATATGAAAGACACCCTACCTATATGGTCACTCCAAGAACATGACATTCCTCCCTTCTTCCTCATGCAGATGTATAGCAAAATACTAAATTAGTAAACCAAAATTAAGACAAGAGCAACCAGCAGTCCTATTACCAAACACTTTACACTCCACTTCCAGAAGCTTGTTTTTGTAAACACTTCTACACTGTAATTCAGAGGGATAGTTATGGCAATAGAAAGAAGATGACACCAGCAGAAACAATAGTTAAAACTCAGTTAAGCAAGCCCTAATACTTGCCCAGATCTGTACAAAGACATTCTCCAACTGTATAAGCAGCCTCAGGAACAAAGCCCATACTAAAACATCTGTGAGAAAAAAAAAAAGCATGACATGAGAGCTAGAAGAAAGCACGGAAAAAAGAATGGTAGTGAACTGAAACAGGAAAAAAGTCATTAGCTGGCAAAAGGTACGCGAGGTGGGAAAAATAGGTAAGAAGTACCTATAGGGTGGACTTACAGCTGACTGAGAAATAATAAGCCTGGGGGGAAATAATATCAGGTGTGGAAAAAAAGCTTGACCTAGAAAGAAGCATAAAAAGACAGAACTGTGGAAACAATATAGGAGCTGAGACAGAACAGGTTTCAGCACAAATATAACAAAATATCGGGCGTCTCAGTTTTGTTGGGGTTTTTTGTTTGTTCTTTGGTGGTGTTTTTTTTGTTGGTTTTGTTCATTTGTTTTTTACACCTGCATACATACAGAACAGCCTAGGCAAAAGTGTGGTACATGTAGAGAAACCAGCTAGTTACCTTCTGTGAATCTGCTGCTGGAAATTGATGGTGCTGTCATCATATCAACAATGCAGCAATAAAGGTAACCAAAAAAATTATAATTTGTCAAAAATATTTTTTTCGCCAATCTGTCCAAGAAAAATCTAAACACAGCTTAGCATCTGTCTTTTCCTATGGGCTTTATATCCCATTACACAATGGGGCACTGATTGGCAAATCTGACTACCACTTCATTAAATAAGCATTCAAAAATAATACAGTATTGTTGAAATGCCAATTTTAATTGCAAGACATCAACCCTTCTCATTTCTTTGTGAAGCAGATGGTAGTTTTGCTGGAAAATGAAGGGCTGAAGGTAGTTAGATTTGGCATACTGAAAACTGGCACTGGAAGTTGAAAAGGTTTAATTTTAATTTTGCCACCGAGAAAGATGAATCTATGAATTAGATCATAATCTATGAAGTAGGAGGTATAGGAGCATTTAACTCTGGCTGCTTCATTATAGAGTCTGAATAGTTTCCTCTTGGGCCAATGTATTATACATATTTCACGGCATACTGTAAACGCTATAAAGTAATGAGCAACTCCATTTCTAACATCTATATGAAAAAAATATATTGTTATCAGTAAAGGATTTTTAGGTACCTGCTAAGAGAACACAGTATTATTTACAGGACAAAGAGGTTTTTTTACACATTGACCTAGCTAGTATAACACTGATGTGATATCCTATGAAAATAGGAAGTATTATATAAAGTGAAACATGCTTTTCAGTAGACTGTTTTATGAATTGTACTATTTACAAAGAATAAGATTTCCAAATAGGCTACAAGGACTAAAATAGACTGAAATGTTATAGCTGTTTCCCATATACTAAAACATAAAAATATCAATATGCTTCCTGACTGAATAATATATAAAGCAGCAGAGTATGTGTTAATATATCTTTAAATAGAAAATACAAAATCCTGCAAAATGGTTTCTACAGGATAATTCAGAATACCCACAGAAAAAATACCAACAGAAAAGCTTCTTAAAAGAGACCTATAAATAAAAACTCCAGTAAATATTTGGGTCTTGTAGGGATAAATTTTACAGAAATTTTTCGTTTTTGTTTTTCATTTTGCCAATAAAAGGACAGTTTGGTCATACTTTCTCATTATTTCAACAGCAAGGAAACAAGAGTCTGTTAATATTCAATCATGCAACAAGATAGCAACTTTCTTCTTCGTGGTTACTACACTGCCACATTTTCACAACAGTGAAAGGTTAAGTGCTAGAGTATGGATTGCATCACTTTTTCAAAACTTATGTTTTACTTAAGGTCTTGCAAAGTCCCATCCTAAAAATAATTTCACAGCACAAATTCAATAGTTAAAAAGTTAGTGAGATCTGGTTCCAGTTTCCTTAGGCATTTTTCACAACCTTCCTTCAAAGTATTAAGTACAAGCTTGGACATTTAAAATGAACATTCTTATCTATCTCAAAATTTATCAAAGATATATCAGAATACACTTCTTATACCAACAATGGCATTGCATGAGTATCATTCACTCCAGTTCAAGGTATAAAAAGCCAGAGCCTGCATACATTCCTGCTGTCTTCGCATATTTAGTATCGACTATGTTCACACTCCAGATATATTCAAAAGTCACCTTACTATCTGCTGTTAGATTTTTCTTTTACCAAGGTGCAAGCAGTAGTTACAAAAAGAAGCTTGGAAATTAAAAAAATGTTTATTTAATATAGTTCCATTAATATTTTTAAGCCATAGCCCTCATCTCTCAATTTTCTTCAATAAAGACAGATATGGTTTTCTTCAACCATATATGCATTTCTCACCAACTTCAGTGCACAGTAGGAATAATATAAACAGTTAATTCACTTATACACATGGATCTAAAATATAGCACAGCATTCTAATAAAGCCATTTAATTGCTTAAAGAGTTTTAAAAATAAATGGGTTTGTAACTGCATTACAAACTTTTTTAAAAGCGAGGTCACAGGGTGTCAGAGGTTGGAAGAGAGCTTGGAGATAGTTTGAGTCCAACCCCCCTGCCAGAGCAGGATCATAGAACCCAGCACAGGTCACACAGGAATGCATCCAGGCGGGTTTTGAAAAATCTCCAGAGAAGGAGACTCCACAACCTCAGCTGGGGAGCCTGTTCCAGGGCTCTGTGACCCTTACAGCAAAGAGGTTCCTCCTCATGTTAAGGTAGAGCCTTTTGTGCTCCAGCTTACATCCATTCCCCCCTGTCCTATCACAGGGCACACATGAGAAGAGGCTGTCCTTTTGCTCTTGACACTCAACCCTTATATTTATAAACATTTATCAAATCCTCTGTCTTCTCTTCTCCAGACTAAAAAGCCCCAGGTGTCTCAGCTTTTCTTCATAAGGGGGGGGGGGGGGTGTGTTCCAGTCCCTTAATCATCCTTTTAGCCCTCCGTTGGACTCTCTCAAGCAGATTCCTGTCTCTCTTGAACTGGGGAGCCCGGAACTGGACGCAATACTCCAGATGAGGTCTCCCCAGTGCAGAGGGGGAGGAGAACCTCCCTCGATCTGCTGGACACGCTCTTCCTAATGCACTCCAGGATACCATTGGCCTTCCTGGCCACAAGGGCACACTGCTGTCCCATGGAGAACGTGCTGTCTACCAGGACTCCTAAGTCCTCCTCCACAGGGCTGCTCTCCATCAGATCCCCTCCCAGTCTTTATTATTCTTCCCCAGATGCAGGACTCTGCACTTACCCTTGTTAAACCTCATTAACTGCTCACTTCATATTTTTTGGATTTTAGACAGACTATTTTTGTGGTAAGATATTGTCTCCTTTTTGCCAAGCCTCCACAATATTCAGAGTATCTCAAAATGAAGCAAAATCCATTCCTTCCACTGCAACCACCTTTGCAAGTGACAAAACCCCTCAGCTGACATTCAGATGCTGGCAAAACGTCAGTCTGGACACACTCCAGGAATACAGCAGTGTCAGCAGCTGTAAATTATGGGCTCTTACCCACCAGTGAAGAGAGACACCAGCAAAAGCAGCCAAGCATGCGTGTGCTTCAGCAGCACAGCAAAACTAGCAGCTGAAAAACCACAAAAATGTGGGTGATAAAATTTCCTAGCAGTAGATGTGACCTCACCTAGTAGAAACTAGTTGGGACCATGGAATTTGACCCATCAAATACACACCTCTCTCCCTCTAATAAAATGTCTGAACAAATATTCTAATATTATTATGTTGGAAGAAGTCATTTATGTATTTAAAAAAAATAAATCAAACTGCATTTGTTTTTTAAGAAAAAAGTTAAATTCATATGTGAGATATGAAGCTGAATTTACATAAACATTCCCTATTTCATGTTATAGAAGAAATTACTCCAGGGATTAACTTATGTTCATATTCACAACCACCTAGTACAGTCAAACTCTGCTTTATGAATCACTGTTCTCATTTGGGCTAATGCAATTAAGTACTCAAGACAGAACAGTAGGTGTGTTCGTATTAATTAATATTCCCCTGAGGTGAGCCCCAACTTTACTTGTGTACCCAGTACACCTGAGGTTAATCAGGATAACTCCACTTTCCTGGCATCTCTCTGAAAGTACAGACTAGGTATTTAGTTTCTTATCACCAGCGTGTGCCCTCACCATCTTTCCCTGCACTAGTACTGAGGTCAGATGTGATGCTACATTTACTTTTATGTGTGACAAGGTATTTTTAGTCTCAAAGAAAGATCCTGGAATTGCCAAAGGCTGCAAACCATCCAATGGAAGCAAAGAGCATTAGATATTCAAGTCAAAATAGCCAATGTAAAACTGGTTCTGAATAAGTATGTTTCCATATCCCTGTGATATTTTGACAATGGTCAAGAGACCCATCTTATTATTTTGGTCCATTTCACTGCAAATAATGACATGTCACTCCTGCTTTATTAACATATTCATGTTTTGGCTTATAAAACACAGTGGCTCACCCTGAAGAGGGAAAAAGTATGCTGTAAGGGACTTGAAAAGGTATACAAAATGCTAAACTAGCTGCTATTTCAGACCTCTTTTGTATTTATTTATGGATATTCATAGAACTGTATTAGCAAGAGGAAAGCTAGGTATGCTCAGACATAACTAAACTAAAACTAAAAGCTGGTCAAACAAAAATAGTCTAATCTAAGACTGAAAAAATTGAAGTAAAACACCTTTCCACATTTTGAAAATAGCAACAGATGGTCAGTTCTTGCCACTATTTTTAAATTGTTGCTTCAGCATCTAAAGAGAAAGCTATAAAGGGTAACAGTAGCTCTTTTATGGGGAAGTTTCCCATTTTACGTTTTATGTGTTTCCATTAGACATAAGTGGCTATAAATTGATATTCCAAATATATAATTGAAATTATACCCATTCTGACCAGTATATTTAGCAAACACTGTCAACACATGAATCCTAGACAACAATAACTTCCTGCAGCCACGAAAACTGGATACACATCAGTTTGCAAGAGGAGGGTCTGAACCTGATTGCAAAGTTGGAATTGTGCATATTTTGTAGCTGGGCGCTGCTCACCTACAAAAGTTCATAAGAAAACATTTGTCATAAAAGGTACAGTGCAGCTTTTATCCTAAAAGACAACTGGGCAGGGGCTCCTCTCTCCCTTCAAATTTTTGTTGGCTTTGAGCACTGAAGTCCTAAGGGCATTATCATGCATAGATAAAAAAATAGGAAAATAGTTCATGACATTCTTTGTCACTATTTATAATCATAGCCATATGGTGAAAAATTCCCCCTACTACCCAGGAAAATCTGACCTGTATCCATCAGGAACTATAAGTAATAATTGCAGAAGTATTCTGCTGAAGATAAGGGATCGGGAATTCCCTTAAGTTATTGATTATCAATTCTAACAAAAGAATAAAGAAATACATATCACAATTTTTAGACACCCAACAGTTTTCTACCTTAAATTTCTTTGTAAATTTTGGCTTCTATCATGTATCCTACGGGTATGCTGTATTTATAAATTACAAATAATATTTCATTTAAAAGAGAAGATATGAACAAGGTTCTCCAAGTTGTTTAAAAAACAAATATGAAGTGAGTTCAGGGTTGTTTTGAATACTACTTTTTATTCTTGACCCCTATAACAATCAGGTAGGTACAAGGTGTAAGAAGAAAGTCAGCATAACTTGAATGTGACTTAGGTTATAACATGTACCAAGATTCAACTACAGATTGAGTATTAGGAGTTGCCAAGGAATTTAGAGTACACTATTGTGTTATTGAACAATCTAAATAAGATTGAGGTTGCAGGACAGTTGACCTGACCTTCTGTGCTCCTTTCACAGAAGGGACAGCCTATCACTCAGAAAATCCGTAACTCTTCTAAGTCAACCTGGTTAATTAAACAACAACTCAGAAATGTGACAGACATAGCTTATCAAGCACAGTATCTATTATTATGGCCACAGTCTAGCCAGAAGACTAAAGAAGGTCAAATGACATGTAGACTGAAACTAATATTTAAACTATAGTTGATACCAAAAAGGGCATATTATCTATAAAGTACAAGTATTTATGTGACAACTACGCTTATCTACTGAAACTGATCCTGTGATTTTGATTAGTGAGATTCCTCAGAATCTTTAGCCCTTTGTGTATCCTACTCCCTACGGGAGAAGCGGTTGGGCTGTTAACTCCATTTTTCCCCTACCAGATGGCATCAGTGGCCACTATTTTTCTTTTATTGCTGGTTCAGAATTGCCATTAAAGATCATTTTAAAAAAGTGAACCTAATCCCTTTTTCAAAAAGGGCACAGTTAGCAACCAGAATTGACAGACTCTGTAGTAGAAATGGGGCCTGAAAGTGCATCTTCTCAGTGTTTCACTTCAAAGGCACTGAATTACTCTACAGACTGATTCCAGATCATCAGGTCCAACTGAAAAAAAAAAAAAGGAAATAAAATTAACATTATGGAATCAGATACACCATTTCTGGTATTCCTTTAGGCACAATCACTGTTTGGTTTTGACCTTTTAAATGCAGGATAATATTAGTAAAAGATTAATGGGAATATTTATTTAGTAACATTTATAGTAGTCTTAAATGTCAGATTTGGGTTCAGTTTTGCTGATATTTAATCATTAAATACCTTACAATACAGCAAGAATCCATGCAACTAAAACTTAAATTAAGCAGTGGCAATCAGTCTGAACTGATGTAAAGCTGATGTGGTATTTCACACTAGAAAAATCAAAGTCTCAGTCACTAAAGTATAAAAATACTTCTCTGTGATTGATGAAGGCAAATTAAGTGATTTGATGGCAGATATCCATATTCAAAAGTAATACAGAAATTAAAAAGAAGCTATGAACGCTTCAACAATAGGGTTTCTGAACTTCAAGATTTACACTAGATCCAACAGGCTAAAACAAAAAAAAGAGCACGTTTATTCAGTGAGTATTTCCAACTGCCCATACAGAGCACACAAACTACTTTAGCTTCTGTACAGGGGTTTTTTTGTTATTTCTGGAATCAAATCACCATGATTCTCAGATAGACAGGTATGTTCTAAACATTTTTACAAAATATTTACAAAACAGCTAAATTATTTTTTAAGCTTTCTCTACAGAGAATTGAAACACTCCACTTTCAATAGAAGTCACTACTAAGGCCTTTTAGTTTCCTGCATCATTCAGCTTTTGCGCAGCTTCAAGTAAAACCAACTTGCATATTCACAAAATTTTCCTTCTGGTATTCTGATCTATGTTTCACCATTGATGGCACCACTTCTCTACACAGTGAGGCACTACTTTATACAAGATCTGAATTCTGATAATGCCCTACCTATTTAATATACAATCTTTATTACTGGTGGCTTCAATGCATGTTTTATGGTTACACCCGTGGACTTAAAATTCTTCTCTAAAAGATTTAGAAATAATTTTCCTGGGACTTTGCCAGACTGGCACCACGTGTTCATTCCGTGGTCATGAAGTCAAAACAATGCAGTGTATTCAGGTGGAAAAGCCTATCATGGGCATTCTTATCCAACTGCTCAAATTCTCATTCTGACAGCTCTCCCTCTTCAGGGTATGAGCTGCTTGAACAGGATGAAGAATGCCTACTTTTGCCTTCTTAAGAAATTGCTGTGCTTTCTACTCCATAGCTTCCTCCTCACATCCTGAACTCCGTTAGGGAATCTAAAGATAGAAATCTCTCTCTAGGGTAAGGAAAGTACTAGATTATTCATACACAGTTATGCAATTACACAGCTAATTCATTTCTACATTTCAACCAAAACGAAGAATATAGGAGTTACAATTATATCAGTAGGAAACAAGCATACCAAAATAATGATAATTAAAAATGAAAATAAATTGTGTTCACAACAGTCATGGCCTTCTAAGCAGCTTTTTTTAACCAACCATCAAAAATTATGCCAAATCTCTTAAGTATCAGAAGCTTCCTAGTAAAACTTACACTAGCGTACAACACAGTGTCTACAACTAGTGTAGACACACTAGCATACAACACAGTGTGTATAAACACAAACATTCTACAAAGAATCTCAGATTTCCAGAATACTGTAATATCATTCCAGTGGTATACTGTCATCTCCATGGTAGTATTAACCATCTCCAGAAATATAAAAGGTTTGAGAGTTCATTTTGCTTTTTTATAAAATATAATCAAAACAAGTAAGACAACATAATGTGTACCTACACATATTTAGGTTAACTTCAAATTCAGTACAGACCTTTATTTTAAATAATTTTACATGGGCAATATATACTCCATATTCCAGAGAACTGTGCTGACAACTAGGTATGTCTTGAGAGTGGCATGGAAAAAAAATATAATTTTGTCTGTAGAATAAAGGACAAATGGGAATTTTGGTCACTGAATGTAGAACATTTTGAATATCCCTACATAAGTTTTTTATGTACATGTATGATTATATATACACTTCAATAGACTAGGTGGCTTACCTGTTTTATCCTAATGATTTCAAATAGTGGTTTTCAAGTTTGGATTGAAACTTTATTCATGCTTCAGTATAACAAGGTTTAAAAGGCGACTTACTACTTCACCTCCACCTACTGTATCCAGAATAAATATTATCCCATGACATTTAGGCATTTCTTAACTGAATTACTTAAGGACTAGGTCAGCAAATTGAAAGAGCTACTCATCAGTTTACACATCATTTAAAACAAAATATATAGGAAGTATTTATTTTTCAGAGCACAACTCCCTGTGTTGCTATTCTTTCAATTCAAACATGGATTCTACCGTGAGAACTGTAATCTGTACAGTACAATAATCCCTTAAACGGAAAACTTGAATCTGAAAAAAGCAGACCTTGTTTCAGGGCTCAGGGCTTGCTGCTTCTCTGAAGCTTCATCCAAACGTTTTCTTGGGTTTCTGCTGACCTTTGCATTTCTTCTAGAGATCGGATGTAGTGGAGGCCTCACACTCTCATTCAGTTATAGATAGAACTGGATTAGAGATTACCTTACAAGACCTCAGCATTCTGAGTCTCTAACACTGAAATATTTACATTGATTTGCCTCAGGATTTTCCTTTTGGCAAAAACATAGTTTATTCCTTTCCCTTGAGGGTTTGAAGAGCACTTCACACAAAATCTACCGCCTTCTTTTCACATGTGTTTTGTCAGCTTTTTATATCATCTTGAAATACCAAGAGTATGAGCTATAACTATATAGTGGCAGATGCTTAAGGAAATTCAAGAAGTAAATATATTTTCCTCATCCCAGAGGCCAAATATACTAAAATTAAAAAATTCAAAAGTTATTTACTCCTACTATAGACAATCCAGTCTGAACCAAAGTTATCCTCTATAACATATACCAAGTACTCCCAAATGCCAGTTTCTTTGCTTACTCAACTAACACATATTCTAGCAATAAATTCAGGTAGTAAATCCTGTCTTGAAACTGAGAGCTTTCATAACTGACCCTCTGGCAGCAGAGGAATACACAGTTCTCTAGTCAGGAACGCTAAACACCTTGAACAGAGCAAGCAGGTGAAGTCTGACCCCACATGCCAGTAACAAACCATAACTCCCAGACACGCAAAAATTCACAATAAATTGAATCAGTGGCCAATGGGTTAAACAAAATATTCCACTCACACCAACCTGAAATGAATCTTATGAACTCAAACATAACAGAAACGAGAAAGGTTAGAAAGTGTCACGCAAGCTTATCTTTAAATTATATACATGTATGTAAAATAAATAAAATAAATGCTTTGCAGCACAGCCAAAAGGGTTGTGTTTTTTCAGAAACAGCTGAAAGGATGGATTTCCCTGTTGCAGGCGAATAGAATATGGCATTAGCAACTGCCTGATAGTTAAACTAGGGACAACTCATAGAAAATGTACAATGAGAAAAATTACTTTTTTGCAGTACATCCTCCCCCTTCTCTCTCCTACTTCAGATACTGGAAAATTCTGAAGAGTCATTTCCAGCATTTTTTCTTTCAAAATTAACTGTAAGGCCTTAGCTTACAGAGGCTAAAAGAATCATTTTTTTTTTTTTAAACACACCCAGGATAATACTGAATGTATTACCTATGATACCTGCAACAAGCTATTATTCATAAGATCAAAAGTATAGTTAAATTCTTCAGGGGACTTTATGTGATGTATCCAATACCTCTCAATTCTAACAAGGCTCAAAATGGTTTCTATCCAATACAATTACCAGCAAAAAGTAGCAGCTGTCACACTTGCTCTGTGGCTTACCAATATGTGCTGAAGAAATAACTTCAAGCTGTGCTACAAGCCTAAAGCAAGGAAAACTTAACAGAGGTTTTATCCCAACCTATTTCCTGCTATATCTACATTTTTTTTTTTTAAGTGGTTATTTCTGAGACCCTGTCAGATAATTTTCACACAGCTTTAACTATTACTTTCTACTAAAATAGATGTGTGTTATCTAAACCAGAACATCACAAAAAAGAACTTCACTCAAGACTAAATAAGTACTTGGACACAGGAACACTTTCCCCTTATTCTTCTAGCTCAGTACTGGACACAGGAACACTTTCCCCTTATTCTTCTAGCTCAGTACTTACCAATCCTCTTCAGATATTAAAATTGCATGGTTAAAAAAAAAAACCAAGAAGCTAAAAGTAATTATTCACTCTTAAACACCTTTAGGCTATTGCTTCCTCAAATTTCCTTGGATATCTAAAACATTATGACTACCTCCTTCTCTTTCTGCTACCCCACTACAGAGCTATTAGCCTTTCCTCATCATCAGTAACAGCAGCACAAAAGCCAATACACCATTCTGACATTGCTTATTCACTCTGCTTCTGCAGTACCACCTATACTGTCATTCCTCACAAGATTCCTGCTCTTTCAGCCCCTTTCCATTTGACAGAAACAGTTTTATTCTCAAATCAGAAAAAAATACTGATGTACTTTTGTTTCATTATACATTCATCTTCAGATAATGAAGTTTGTCTCTATAATGAATGTTTAATCTATCCCACACATTTAAATGATTAAGGACTTGTTTAGTTTTAAAAAGTGTATAGAATATTTTCCACTTACCTAAATTGTCATCAATGTACGTGAACTTATATGAAGAAAACAATGAAAATATTCAAAACAGTTAAAATTAAAAATTACACATTACAGGACAGAAATATTAAGAAAAACTGAAGAAAGCAAGAAACAACAGTACAGTGAAAAACAGAAGATAAGATGAACGAATGTGCTGAACCTATTGTTTCTAAAATACCTTAGAAGAAACTTTCACTGGTTGTAAATACTATATTTAAACTTGAGTTGAATATATTTAAACTGATTACTAATACTTAGAGATTTATTAAAAAGATCAAGTATTTTTTTTTTTGCTAGATTAGTTTATTAATATGATAACAAACCTCAGGAAGCATAGTAAAACATTAACTTATCTCCCTCTCTCAGGTTACTAGATTTACCTTTTATGTGTAAGCTTGTACTTCATAAATATTCACAATAAACTTAGAAATTGCTGGTGTTGCACATATTTGCCCAGAGACAATGAGAAGGGCAGAAAGTTATTTATACTCCATAAATCTCCTCTAACCACCTCTGGTATTTAGGAACAGTGCAGAGGACCACCTTTGCAATCAATAATTAAGTGTATATTCTGATGCATACTAAAGAAAGCATCTATTTGGAACTGAAAATGAAAACCCAGTTGCTGGCAAAACCCTGCATATTCAACTAGGATCAAACTTCTAGAATTTCAATGGGCATAAACAAAATATCTCAAAACAAGATTAAGAATAGTCTCAGAAGTAGAGCGAGTGAGGAGATAACAGATCTTCAGCTTCCTTGGACTTGAATTTACAGGACACGAGCAGGGTCTAAGCAATGGACTGTCCAGTCTAGAAACCAGCAAGGTTGATCCCAGCCATGGAAGCACTGGGTAAAGTTAAGAAGGGAACTTCTTTAAGCATTATTATAGACTATATTAATACATAATAATTCTACAAGTATACAAATACTATATATAGTTGAAACTATAATTTTTCTTTTTAACTCCACTGAATAGTTCCCAGATAAGCTAAAAAAATTACAGCAAATTAAATTATAGCTTTGCTTCCTAACTTTTCTTTTACAAGGCAGAAAGAGTACTTTGACATGCAATGCATCAGAAAGTAAGTATATGGTGTGTTTGGGTTGGGGTCTTTTGTTACTTTCTTTTAAGAATGTATATATTAGCCTATTGATTTCTTACTAGAAATATAGTTTAATGCAAAGAAGGGAAACATTATTTCAGAAAAAATTAGTGGCCTTTTTTTTTACTGTCCTACTTAGATGCTCTTTATTCTTACTTTGATTCATGAAAGTATGTGAAATGACATTGAGTAGCTACTTGCAGTTCTGAATTCATCAATACACATACCCTTAACTACTGATTATTTTATCAGCTTGGTTCTATGAATTGCAGCATCTAGGAGTTATTCTTTTACTACACAAATGCAAATTAATTCAAGGAACAATTCTGCATTCAAAACTCTAAGCCTCTCAGAGGAACTGTTAACTACCCTTTCTCTCTCTCAATTTAAGATGCAAACTCCTTCAGGACAGGAACTAAGCTTCAAAAGAAGATCAACATTTATAATATGTTTTCCAAGAACACATTAAGCAAATTAAAGTTATATGGTTTTCTCTAAGAAAAAAAACCAAAAAACAAAAACCACACTCACCTTTTTTTCTAATAACATAACCATATCATGAAAGAGGCACTGTCCATTGCATGCAGTGGTTCATTTTGTATTAATTATGTAGTATTAGTAATGACATTTTTAAGTAGGGAAAGGGGAATTAGGTTTACAATTTATTTTTAAATTGTCACGGTATATCTTATTACAGTGTCATAAAAGCAGTACAACAACTGATAAACATGAATAGGTTTTAAAGCCAGCTAAACCAAATGGATAAGCCAGTTCTTTTTTTTTGATAGACAGGCAACAATCCTGAGAATGAATACTGCTGAATAATCTCATGTCCTCTCCACTCTTTCTACCTCATAGCCTGCTCTGCAGTGCAACCTTCTACATTAACTCAATATATTATTATATTTAAGCAAAATTAGAGGGAATAAATTTTCTGTTGAAACAGTTTTCTTCAGTTTGATAAATTTGTTTTCATTTATAATCTTATTTTCCAGCATGTCTTTAATCCTTCCCAAATCGATGTTATCTGGGTGCACAGCACATATCCAGCATTCAGAACACCGATGAAAGTCTCAAACAAGTGAGAGTTCCCTACCAGACCCTAAGGACATATCTCCAGCTTCACTGTGAATCATTGAAAATTACACTTCAATACAGTCATCTAGTCAGATAAACATCCATGTAATAGCAAATTCATCTCATATGCTTCCCACAAGCTTGCTAATGAAAAACTGAGACAACATTAAGTTTTCCTAATGTCTATGTTACTATTGTTTTTCCCTTATGAATAAAGTCTGTTTTCCTGTCATCCAAGAAAATCAGATTTGACAAATCCATATAGTTCTTTTAATATTTTTCCCCTATTCCTTATTTTATAAATATATATTTAAAGGCAACAGA
>JANHFX010028989.1:0-36432 GCA_027560015.1 Chloroceryle amazona | reverse complement strand
AAATTATTTGTATACAAACAATACAGTTTACAAAGCATTTTCTTTGATTGTTTTTATAATACTTTTCCAGAAACCGCAATAAAAATATCAAATATAACCCACTCATTTCTCTCACTTTTTTTTGTGGGCACCTAGATTTGCCCTTCTTCAATCACCTGGGAGTTCCCAAAGTTGGATGAGACTAAGGGCCCCATTCAGGTTCAATTTCCTCACACACAGCCAATCTGAAAACAGTTTAGTGTTAAGAGCACCGTAGTTTTAAAGAAAGTTTCACAAGCCAGTCTCTCAGAGACACAAGAATAGATCTATGAGACAGATTGTATCGCCTTTGTCTTTAATAAAATTATGGCTTTTTGATAATTTTAATTGAAAGCACATGTTTGAAAGAATCAATAATGATATGGATGAGTAAGACTGACAAACTAGCTGACAGAGCCTGTCTGGACTTCCAAAGCCATTGCTTCAGAAAGTTTCTTCCTCAAATGCTTACCAGAACACTATGCAGCAGTTTTGTAAGAGGGATGGTAGTTTCATACATAACTATTTGATTATGAGGGGAGAAATAGCAGAAACACATTCTCAATTCGTAAACCAGCATAAGGCCCCTGTAGAATTTTTCTGGAACCTGTTGGCTGGGCTTTGTGCTTTCCAACATATCATAAGCAACCCAGAGAACAGGGTGAACAAAGAGATAACTAATTTTCCTCATGATATTAAATAATTTAGGGCTGTAAAGACAAAAGCCAAATGCAAAGAAGGATTTTTCTAAAAGTAAGAAAGTAGAATCAAAATCTCTAGGGTTGGAAAGGACCTCTAGGATCATTAAGTCCAACCTTCATCCTAACATCTCTCTATCCATTAGACCATAGCCTCAAGTGCTACGTCCACTCATTTTTTTTAAACACCTTCAGGGATGACGACTCCATCACCTCCCTAGGCAGCCTGTTCCATTGCCCAACTACTCTCCCAGTGAAGAATTTCTTCCTAATATCCAATCTAAACCTCCTCTGATGCAATTTGAGGCCATTTCCTCATTTTATATCATTAGTAATTTGGGAGAAGAGACCAACACCAGCCTCGCTACAACCTCCTTTTAGGTAGTTGTAGAGAGCAATAAGGTCTCCTCTCTCTCTCTCCTCAGACTAAACAACCCCGGTTCGCTCAGCCTCTCCTCATCAGGCATGCTTTCCAGACCCCTCATCAGCTTGGTTGCCCTTCTCTGGGAAGCACTCCAGCACTTCAATGTCCTTCTTGTACTGTGGTGCCCAAAACTGAAGTCTCTAAATACCAGATTCAGATTCCAAGTGCCAATACAAGTTGATGTGACATTCCCATAAGAAAGGCTACCAAATCAGAGTATATAAGAACATTCCTCCTACTGCTAAGGTGACAGCAACTATCACAATTACGCCTAATCAATAAGGATTTTGAGTAGCAGAACCTCCACCAGCCATGGTTTTGATAATATTGGTTCTAGCAGCATCCTAGTGTACCTACTGTAAATAAAGTCAATAACTGTCTGGATACACAAGTTACGCAATAAAACAGTAAGTTAATTCACTGTACTGAATTCCTGATCAAGACCCAGTCAGTTTCTCATTGAAGTAACTGGCATTAGACTTCAGTTCCACAAATATTTAGACTCATGGCATGCCTAAGAGGTGGAAAGTTTGGTGAGAAACTCTGACAATCAAACTCATAAGTAAATTAAAAATTTCAATTGGCGCTGCCTGCCAGCAAAGAAGTTTAGATAGGGAATCTGGAAGTGAGAGAAACACAGGATTGTGTTTTTGTCTGAAGACCATTAACAGATGGCCTAAAAAGGAGCAGCTTTAAAATAAGACCAGCAGCCAAACAGTCCGCTGAGACAGCAACGGGAGTGTTTTTTTTTTGATCTGTTCTGTGCCAGTGTTTCATACAGTTTTGAAACAGCAAAGTGTCTCAAAGCTTGACCTTATACCTTCATTCATCCAGATTAAAATACTTCAGTTCTTTTACAACTTTGGGAAAAGAATATTATGTTGTGAATAGAAGTATTTGAAATATGGATTTACAACAGACTCTTTTTCTAAAGCATAGGTTTCTGAATAATTGCTGAAAACATAAGCTTCATTCCGTGATGTAGAATTGTAGAAGATTACATACGGGGATTTAGAATCATACCTTCTTTTTACCTTTAGAAAATTGGACAGCTAAACCCCTGTACAGCTCATACAAAATATGCCTTGGAATGTTTATACTTCTGCAAGGGTGGCTCATTTACTTCTTCAGAGTAAGTTGCTAGGTATATTTAGACTCAATACAAAATAAAACACAAGAGTCTCAAAAATAAGAAAAAGGTAGCAACAATGATTCTCTTCACCTATAATGTGAATGAATGCTCCACAAAGGAAGTTATAACCTGCATTCATATTCTTATTAATGTTCTTTCCTACTGCTTAGCAGCCGGAGGCAGATAAATCATGACAAAATTCTTGTTGCAAATGTCAGACTTGTGTCAGCATATGATACAGTACCACAAGCAAAACATCAAGTACTTAGCTGTAAAACAACAAAGAAACTTTCAGAATTACGTACCTGATTTTCTTCATGGGAAACTCTCATTTGCTCTTTAAGAACTGACATTCTGGCTGCTTCTTCTTTCCTCAACACTCTTTCTTTCTTTAACTCAGGACTCCAAAATGTTTTGATGCTATTCATGGAGGATCCCAGCTTGCTGTCCTTAATGTCTAGTTCTTTTCTGAGAAGATCATTCTCTCTCTGTAGTTCCTTAAGCTGAGCCTGCAGGTCTAACATGGTACTATCTCTAACTTGTCTCAACATAGAAGGAACCTGATGGTGGTGGTGGTGTGAAGATGTGGTCAGGCCTCCATGCTGATCAGTATAAGAAAGGACATCTGTGTGCGAAAGTCCAGCTGAAGCAATATTAGGACTGCTCCCCATAGCTGTGACTCTACCACCATACACAGCTCTATTTGTAGCCCTTCCAAGAGTCATTGTGCCCTTTGGGAAAGTAGTAGAAGCTACACCTTCGTGGTCACTCAGATACATTGGTCCAGATGTTGCATAGGCTGCATTAAGAGACTGGATATTCTCCATTGATAAAGTCTTACCTGTTCCTCCTCCTCCTCCACTATTTGTTCTCCTGTGACCCAGGCGAGGAGATCTTGGCAAACGAGGAGATCTGGAGGGACTTCCTTCTAAGTTGCTGATTGTTCTTGCACTTCCATACATTTTTCTTCTACTTTGAGGTACTATTTAGTAAGAAATTAGTAACACTAAGGTTTAATATATATATAATTCCAGCTAGAAATATTGGCAGTTTCACTGTGTTCTTCCAGTAGGCAAAAAATTATTGTTCCTTCAACATCAGAGACCTGAAAAAAAAAAAGGGATATAAAATTAAGTAAATTTATTTTCCAAGATGAAACTTTACAATTAAGCAGCACATATCAGAAAATAAAGTAATCCGCTTCCTAGACTAATTACAAATAACATTTATTATATATTTTGTATTTAGGATAACTAGTTAAAAATGTATTTTGAAATTAATTTCTTTCAGAAGAAAAGACTGCCTTTTATCCTTTCTAGAAAACATCCTGATTGACTTAAACTTTGTTGCAATTAACAACATCAGCCCCAAAACATATCTCAGCCAATACATTAATGGACTTAAATGTGGATAATGTGGAATAATATAAAGAAAAAAGCCAACCAACCAAATAAAATAAAAAAAGTGTTGTTGACATTAAGAACTACCAAAACTAAGATACTACATTTTCAAAAGACGGTATAAATATAAGAATTTAGCAGTTCTGTATATTCTCTAATAACACTAGATTAAGACAGGAAAGGAAATAGGCAGCTGGATTAACAGAAAAGGTTTATGGATAGGAAAAAAAGATGAAGGAAACGGTGATTCTAATAGTTCAGCTCTTACTAGTACAAAATATTTTAGTAAGAAAAATTAAAACTAAGCTAATTTGAGTGAATATTTCCTTCTACACAGTTAGAATGTATTACAACACCATATTTGTTCAATGAAGTACTAGCTTAACAATATTAGTTAATAAGCTTTTCAGGAAAATATTGCATTACATTAATCTAGGTTTTAATTTAGAAAAGGAATGCTTGCGAAATATAATTTTCTTTCTTTTTTCCCCTAGATTTAAGGTAACTACATGTAATATGCTGATATGCATTTTCAAATTTTGACATTTTATCATGAGTAGAATCTTTCCCCCCTTTTCAGTTGTCATCTAACATTCAAGAGATGATCCACAGCTTGCTCCACAAAAAAAAAAAGTGCAGTTTTTCTGTCATCTCAACCTCAATGCACTGATCAATAAAACCCGTATTTTATCATGGTGACTGGGGGCAATGCAACTGCTTATCCTAATTCTCAAGTGCCAGCTATCCTCTGGCCAAATAACATCACTCATAATGCACTCTGAGAAATCCATCCTTACATATTTCTAGTTTCCTCAAAAAGTTCTGTAGCTTCTTCAAAGAAGAAAGATGATCTGGCATAATATAAGAGCTGAAGATCATTTTCCTGCCACTGGCTCACAGCAGACACCGAGCAAAAGCAATTTCTCTGTAGACCAATACAATACTCCTCTGGGAAAAAAAAAAAATTAAAATATGGCCTGCAGAAAAACTAATATTGATAGTATAAACCATCAGTGTCAATTTCAACTGGATACAACAGAATATTTTTAGATACAGCAAACCAGAAACACAGACTGATGTTGGGGGTTGGTGTAGATTTGTTGATCCTTAAATTCAGGTATACATATCATATCACTACTGTTTTTCCTTTCTATTGTCACAGTCTGATAAGCAAGTAATTTATCTTCATTCAGAACACTTAATATCTTACTTATCCTTTTGCTTGTCTCCGATTTGTGGTTTTAGGTATTTGTTTTGCCTTAAAGTTTTAGTTGTGGTTTGTCTTGTCTTTATTTGTGTGAAGTTTAGAGATGCTGTCAAATTTTATCTTGCTTAGCAGTCCAGTTCTTACCACTGAGCCCTAAATGAAAAAGGAATCATCCCTCATCCAAAGTGTGGCTAACTTCTCTCTGGGCTTCTCTTCAATAACATACTGATTTAACATTGTAACTTTCATATGCCTGGGAAAATTCTGAAAGCAAGAGGAAAAGTAGTAAAACACCAACAACCAAAAAAATTATCTTCACAGCATTTTCAATTATTATTTTTATTCCCCCCTAAAATATTCTAATCAAGATAGAGATCTCTACATAGAAAGAGCAAACACACTGACAACATGCTTGGATTTCTTACTTTCGTGGGCTAATTAAGAATAGCTCACAGAACAAAAGATTAAAAGCCTGATTTAAAAGACATTCTTGCAGTTTATATTCATTTGCAATTCATTATATTCTACAACCTGAATTACACAGATTGGCTTTCTTGCAACCACCCTGAAAAAGGAAAGCATGTGAAATTGTACTTTCTGGAAGTGTATACATCTAAAGGATAAACATTGAGCCTTCCTTTATGGCTGTGAAAAGTCTCAGAGATAGTAGAAGCCCTATACAATGACTTTATGGAAGAGAGGAAAAAAGGAACCTATATCATTTTCAACTCTTTACTGCTTATGCACAGAGCCTTCCCAGCTTCAGGAAGACATACTCTGTCTAAACACATCAGGAACTGGAAGCATGAAGAAGCAATACCAGCCTCAGGGCCTCAACTACTGCCACACAGATCATAATCTATCCCTTCAACCATCTTCCCACAGAACCTGCTGAAACACAGCTGTTGTAGTTGAACTTAAGAGTAGGCAGGTGAGATATACGCAATTCTATCTTGACAAGTAAATACACTTTTAAATTGCTACTGTAATTTATGGGGGAGAAAAATTATTACTCTAAAGCAATCATTTTGTATCCAGTATTTCAAAGACTGTTTTGCCAAACTGAAGCATAATCCTCATGCACCATAATACAAGGAGTGGAGAGGACGCTAAAATGGAATCAAGTGGAAATTTAAGAATTTAATATATCACGGGGAGGCTGGAAGAGATATATAGACAAGAAAAGTACACACACACCTAAAAAAAGCACCCCTCTCTCTTTATAGAAACCCAGAAGCCATAAGTATTGCAGTAACAAGCACAAAGGAGCTCCAATACAATTCATGAAAGTTATAGTCCCCTAAAAGCTTCCGAGACAAAAAGTCACCCATTCAGTCATTCCATCTGGTCTGGGGCTGACCGCAAACACATTTTTAACAGCTTTAGAAAAACACAGATACTCATCCACTTGTCTCAGGATTTCTTTGAAGTAAACCATCATAATTTTTCTATTAATGCTTTGCATTGCAAACAAAACTATATGAAAGGATCCATAAAACCAGCATGCATTTGGGAGAGGACAATGGATACCAGACACTTCCCCTGCCACATCAGCCTTGAAAATCCCAGTAAATACAAAGTAGTCTATTTCATGCTACAATACTTCACAGTGGCTGTTCTAATTTGGGCTTTGCTTATTTTCCACATTGCTGCCTCATCTCATCACCTCACTCTGAAGACGATAACATCATGGGGTCACATTACCTACATCACTTCAGTCTGTGACACTGCATTTTAACTACTT
This sequence comes from Chloroceryle amazona, assembly GCA_027560015.1. Classification (NCBI taxonomy): domain Eukaryota; kingdom Metazoa; phylum Chordata; class Aves; order Coraciiformes; family Cerylidae; genus Chloroceryle; species Chloroceryle amazona. The sequence continues at coordinate 29,809 of JANHFX010028989.1, read as the reverse complement.
TTATAGAGACTTAAAATATAAGATCCTAATATGATGTTAATGGAAGATCTGTCTCATTTTGCTTTCCAAATGAGTTGCTTCTACATTTTACATAATTGCAGTGGTTTACCATAATACTGTCTTCCCAGAACCTCATAATTTCTGGTTTTCATTGGTTACATACTCTTATACCCCATCCTCCAAAAAAAAACAAACCACTCAATTTCATCAAGCTATTTAAATAAGTCTGTGCCACAAGTTCAAAGCAAGTGAGAATTTTCTGCTTTGTGTCTGTCAGTCTTTTCATAACAGGTCCAAAAGAATTGTGTAGAGGCATTGTAATTTAGCCTCAGAATAGACTGGGGGATATTCTGATGCCTTCTCAAGCTCTGTAAAACAGAAAGTTTCAAAAAAAAAAAAAAAAACAAAAAAAAAACCAACACTACTCTGAATCCTTTTTTATGAAATTACTAAACTTTTCCTTCATTCAGTTCAGAAAAAGAGACACAGTATGTTGTTACATTCCACATTGCTCCTGTAAAATGTTTGGGCCTAAGCATCCCAGTCACAGAGAAGATATTCCAAAGCATTAAATACAGTTACCAGTTTGAACTGTACTACCAATTCTGCATGTAGTCACAGTACATATACAGAGTTCTCAGCACCTTCACTTTAGATGTTTGACTAACAAGAAGGTGATAGACAGCACAGGGTGGCTAATTCCACCGCAGAATTAACATCTTGGGGTGAGGGGGAGTCAAATTCAACTATGCTGGAAAACACCAAGTAATTAGATACGGAGGACAACAAAATATAGTGAGTCTTTCCTCATTAGATACTCCGGTGACAGAAAATATTATATGAGCAAATATTCAGACTATGTTCAGGAAGCACATTTACTACTAAATGTGAAGTATCAATTTTACAGAAATTGTTCTTCATATTACTACCAGCAGCCAAGCATTTTTAGTGAAAGATAAAGAGACTGGATTTCCCCCCCTCCACCCTCCTTGTTTTTTTGGAGTGAGTTAGTTGGTGGGTTTTTTTTGTGGTGCGGTTCGTTTGTGCGTGTGTGTGTTGCTTCTGTTTTTGTGTGTGTTGCTTCTGTTTTGGGGGTTTTTTTGTGGTTCCCCCCCAGACTAGGGCATATTATTAGCTTCACAAGGGTCAGTATTAGTTTCCTTATCAACTGCTAACCAGTATTTGAAGATGGAGCTACTTTCTGATTTGTGTCAATGTTATCTTACATGATGATCATTTACACCACCTTCAGAGGCAGACACAGTGAGGGGGCAAGAACAGGCACCACAAAACAGACTGAGGCGTAGAAGAGAGCATGCAGAAGGGAAAAAGGAAAATAAAAAAAAATAATCCTTACAATTATGCCTAGAAAGCTCAGGGCCTATTTAGACTTTCCATGTTTCCTCCTCCAGCCAAAATTACCTAGTCAGCAGTAGGTTTGGATATTAGCCAAATACTTAATAGCTTTGCACAACTACTTGCCAAAATTAACATTCAGCCAAGAACTCAAACATTTGTAATACCTCCAAAAGCTTTAAGGGAACTCCTTTACAACTATCTTCCTCAAGTAACACATAGTGACATTTAAGTACAGAAATTATCAATCCAATTTTTAAAATTCACAGTGGATTCCAAACTGTCTAAAACTGTCCAGTACTCTACAGCTCCCTAAATATAAACCAAAAGCAACAAAACAAAAGAAATGAGAAGATAAGAAGCTAATGCTTCTATATTCTCCATCAGGACTTATCTTCCCCGCATTTTAAGACACCAAAAAAGAGACAGAGATTCACAGAAGTTCCATTTCATAAACATAGTAGAGATTTTATTAAAATAAAGCAATCATTCTCTTATCACAACAAAACATCTCTGTGCACAGAAGTCCACAGATGCATATGTAAAGTAGTAACCAAGAGCAAGAAGTATTTCTAGCACAATCTTTTGCTTTACCTTGGGTTTTGACTCCTTTAGCAGGAGTTCAAACAAGTCCTCCTAAAAGAAATTTTTTCTTTGGATGATTTTTATTATCTGTGCCAGTTTAAAAAAAAAAGGCATGCTGATGGAAACTAGAGCACGGATATCCATTGTACAGTATGCTTCCATTCTTCATTAATATGAGCAGCACAATATGTCTTATCTTAATAAGGTAAGAGATAAGGAACAACATGCTTGTTCATACAGGGTTAGTACAAGACCTTCACTGTTTTTATTGAAAGGGCAAAGTATTCTTTCTTCCTACTTATCAGACTGATCAAACTACTTATTCCCCCACTCCATTTTTTAATCATAATAAAATCAACCATTTCTTTCTACTACTCTACTATTACTTCAAATTTTGAAAAACATCTATGACAGCATTAAAAGCAACATCATTTTCATCTAGGTTCCTTACTGGGTCCTAAATCTGCATTCCTAGCATAAATGTAAGTTTCAGTATAGTCCGCACAATTAATTTATTTTTGTCAGTAAACATTAATTTATCTACTTTATCTCGTAGTTAGCTATAAAAATTAGCACACATCTAGTTGTGTATAAACTTAGTTTCAAAGTCTGTTTTGATATTGCAAGTTGGTGACATCCCAGAACTCCCTTCAATGCTAAATGAAAGAATTGGCATTTATCACCTCACTCAAGTATATTTATGTGAAGAGTCAACATTACCTTTTAAATTGTTTTATATCAAAGTTTCAGGTTTAAAATAAGGCTAGCATTCAATAGAAGTACATTTTTTTCAATGCATTTACACTTCCTCTATTACAATGTAAGAGACATAAAACTTTTAAAGCATTAATATTAATTAAAAATGGGCTTTAAATAAAAGTAATATTTAAACTTCACCAACTGACACCTCCATTACTTTATAACTTTTAAGTTAGGTCTTTATTGTTGAAACACTAAATTCCTAACATTTTACCTCTAACACCTTGACTATAACAATTCATTCCTGGGGTCTCCCTAGGATTTTGAAGATGCTTAAGGAAGGTGAGAAATTTAAGATTTGATTATTACTTTTTTTGTGTGTTGTGTCAAATGCTAAAGACTTAAGGTTTCTATAGCCAACAGTGGCAGATTCATCACTTCTAATTATTTGGTTTTGCAGAAGAATACACTGTATCTTCAGAAAAAAAATTTAAGAAGCTAAAGGGCAATATATTTGCCAATTCTGGGCAAGCACAATCAAGTACAGCCTGCAAGGCTTCCTCAAATACATCAACAGTAAAATGGAGACCAGGCAATATGTCTGTCCGCTGCTGAATGATGCAGGAGACCTGGTGGCAGAAGATACAGAGAAGGCAAACTTACTGAACACCTTCTTTGCTTCAGTCTTGACTGTTAAGGCCAGCCCTCAGAAATCCCTGACCCTAGAACTAAGAATGAAAGCCTAGAAGGAATTCTCTCTGCTGGTCAAGGAGCATTGGCTTAGAAATCACATCTACCAGTGATGAGGGAGCTGACTGATGTTGCTCTACCACTCTCCATCATTTTTGAAAGGTCATGAAGAACAGGTGAGGTGTCAGAGGACTGGTGGAAAGTCAATGTCACTCCAGTCTTCAAAAAGGGCAATAAGACAGACCATGGTAATTACAGAGCAGTCAGCCTCACCTCCATCCCCAGAAAGGTAACGGAGCATCTCCTTCTGGAGATCCTATCTCAGCACATGGAAGAAAATAAGGTTATCAACAGTAGCCAACATGGATTTACTAAAGGAAAGACATGTCTGACTAATCCGATAGCCTTCTATGATGGTGTGACTGAATGGATAGATGCAGGGAGAGCAGTCGACATTGTCTACCTTGACTTCAGCAAGGCTTTTGACACTGTCTCCCATAACATCCTCGTGGGTAAGCTCAAGAAGTGTGGGTTAGAAGAGTGAACAGTGAGATGGGTTGAGAACTGGCTGAAGAACAGAGCTCAGAGGGTTGTGATCAGTGGTGCAGAGTCCAGCTGGAGACCTGTAACTAGTGGTGTTCCCCAAGGTTCAGTTCTGTGTCCAGTGTTATTCCATGTGTTCATCAATGACCTGGATGAAGGGATGGAGTGTACCCTCAGTAAGTTTGCTATTTCTGCAGTGAGACAAACCAAATGAATTCCAAATTGTATAGCCACAGGGCTATGTATCAGCACAGTACACTTCCATTAGAAATTGGAATAAAGTCACCAAAGTGTGTGCTATTCACCTCTTAAAGTCAGTAAAATATTATAGCAAATAAGTCAGCATTCATTACAATCAGAGCTATTTACTTGGAGAGAAACTGTCGCACATTATTACCAATGCTCTGTGCAACATGTGATCTGTTGGACTAAATTCAGGAATGACAAGAGACTTTTGTTACTTCCACTTTCTTCAAAATAAATTGCATGTTTCATCCAGCTAAGCAGTCGTTACAGACACTGCTTTCTTCAGTGACTTCCCACCTCAAATCCAGTTATCCCTGTAACTATAGTACATCATTTTCACACATACCCATACTATTTTATATTTCACTTATCTTTTTACTCCTTTCACCACTCCATGCCATTTCCTACAAAATTGAGATTGGTTTTAATTAAACTCTAAAATAAACCTCAATTTTCCGTTCTGTAGAATTTAGCTGCTAGATTCTACATCTGCACTGTGACTTCAGTTAGCAGGATACAATAGCAAGCATAAGAAGCAGTGCGAAGCTTAAAACAAAGACAGCATTTTTTAAAATGGGATACTTTAACTAAATAAAAAGTACATTGGTCATCAAGCAACATTAACTAATCTGAAGCACTGCCAGTGAATGCCAGTCTGCAAGAGCAAGTTTCTAGGACAGTCTAGAAAGCAGATATCCCCTTTCAAAAATCTGATCTCAAAACTGCTCAATAAAAGCTTAGACTTTGCTAAACATGCAAAATGTCAAAGGCTCCCACACATCCAAAACCAACCCGAAACTCCAAAGTATACTTCAAATTCTTAGACACATTCCACTTGCCAAGCTACAAGAACAAATTCTGACACTAGAGTTGTCCCTCATTCTCATTACAAATTAAGAGTTCATTATGTTATACAGCTTTCAAATACGTAGACTTGAGCATCTCTTTTATGAGGAAAAGCTGAGACACCTGGGGCTGTTTAGTCTGGAGAGGAAAAGACTTAAAGGGGATCTTATTCATGGCTATAAATACCTGAGGGGTAGGTGTCAAATGGAAGGAGCCAATCTCTTTTCTGTAGTACCCAGTAGTAGGACAAGGAATAACAGGTATAAACTTCAGCATCAAAGGTTCCACCTCTACATAAGAAGCTTCTTCACTATGAGGGTGACAGAGCACTGGAAGAGGCTGCCCAGAGAGATTCTGGAGTCTCCTTCTCTGGAGACTTTCAAAACCCGCCTGAATGTGTTCTTATGCGACATGCACTAGGTGATCCTTCTTTGGCAAGGAGGTTGGACTCAATCTCTAGAGGTCCTAAAAGTGCTAAAACACTTTCTTTCCTTTGACAGAGCTCAGCACCTGACAGACAGTCTGAAAGGAAATGAGGTCAGTTCTCCCAACTGTTGAAACTACTCCAAAACAAAATCTGGCTACTTAAGATACTCCAAATACAGGCATTGAAAAAGCTGCTATCTCTAAATGAATCATAAGAAGTCCCCAAGATCAACAGACAATAAAGCAACAATACCGTAACAATGTCAACTCAAAATTATTTACATTTTCTTATACAAATCAACATTGAAATCTATGCTTATAAACTCTCTTGGACTCCACAAATAGTCCGTAACTGCTTTCAAAAAAAGGGGGGTTTTTTGTCATATCATAAACCAGCAGTAACAAACCTGCATAAATCCATCTCCTCTTATCTCAAAAAGATTTTCTTTATAAAAGGCATTATGTAACAAAATGGATCAATTAAAAAAATGACTGCTCCAGAAATCTCTTTGCATTTTCTTCTAATAATCAGTGCTACCCAGATCATTTAAAAAATTTAATTTCTGAGCTTTCCCTTGATCAACTATGATCCTCAAAAAAAATATACTCATATTCCTTTAAAGTAACCCTTGACCTTGGGCCAGGACTTAGTCAAAAACATAAGCTAGTATTAATGTTGCAAAGTAAGTTGAAGCAACCTTATCATTGCTAAGCACACAAGATCACTCAAAAACTAACACTCACATTGCAAAATTATTTTAAAGCAATCCTAAAGACGAAGAACATAAATATACTCACAATTAAAAGAGCAGTCACATTACAAAAAAAATAAAAATCAGTATCACAGTAATATTTCCTATGTGGATCTGACTAAACATCTCGATATATATCCCAGGCATTTTGCAAACTAAATTAAACTGAGAAGATAACAAATGCATCATAGTGGATAAAAATATAAACACCATAAGAGATACAGGTGGGAGAACATATGTTGTCTTCAAGTGACACATAGGCTGGTTTCTTCACCCTCTTTGAGGGGTGAACAACCCACTCTTTTCTGTTAGTCATCCTTCAAAGGTCTGCAAGATTCATATTTCTAAAGCAAAAAATCCACTTAAGCATTCTTTCACAAAACCACGCATGTTGAATAGCTAATTCTCTACATCTCAGGTATATTTTATGTTCTAAAATGGCTGAACGCTCTCACTTGATATTTGGCTGCTAAGAATATGGGCCACCTCTTCCCTTGCCACGTTCCTACCATCTTCGGGCAAGAAACAGAAGGGGCAACTACCATGGATATATCTTACACTACCATTCATCAGAATTCGACCCAGAACTTGACTGCCAGTAGGTGCGGGGAGTAGAAGAAATACCCATAGAATACAACAGGTTGTAAAATGGGTCTCCTCCAAATGCAGCTTAACCACAAGAGAGAGCACCATAATGAGTATAATAAGGCATTCAAACACTAATAGCAAGTAAAGGTCAATGCTCATGAAGACTAGAGACAATTCATAAAGCAAGGAACTTCATTTTACACAGTAGGATGAGAAACAAAACATGCATCTGCATGACAGCTTCCTCCATGCTTGGGAAGGAAGAAAACTATTTCAGCAACCAAATCCTCCACCTACTGAAAAAAGGGATGCATCTTAGTTCAAGACAGAAGACACTTCCTATTCATAGGCCCATCTTCAGGGGCCTATGAGAAAAAACCCCGCACAACTGGAAAGTCAAAGCACATGATCTCAATGCTAGAGTGAGGAAATTAAAATAGCAGCATCATCCACATTCAGGAAGACAACGTATCAGTCTAGGCACCGCACCAACTGAGCAATATTAAAAGAGCTATTTCAAGATAGAGGCAAACAAGTCTTCAAACCTGTCTAAACATACCTCCTCCAACACAGAAACCACCTTTCAATCCTCAGCACTACCCTTCACAATTATTTACTCTAACTCTTTTCTGAAGTCAGTATTTTCACCAGCTACTCTCTCAAGTAAATAAATGGCATTTCCAGGAGTCCACATAATTGCTGTCTTTTTCACTAGCAAAACATTAACGCCCCCTTCTTGAATCGGATGTTTCAGTGGTGATAAAAGAAAATGTCTATTTCAAAGCACAGTACAAATGAACTAGCACTACAAAAAATAATAGGAAATATTTCAGTTCTTACCTGGAAGATCTACCCCACCCTGTGTGCACTTCTAAGAGATAAAGCACAGAGCTTCTCCATAAACATCTAGTTTCAACCTGAGCTGTGAAGCCGTAAGTGTCAGGGACTCACTTGCCTTATCTTAAAAACCCTTTGGAAGAAGAAATTATGTTCCCTTCACTCACAGGACAGAAAGTCACTCCTTCCCCCCATCCCTGCATTTCCTCCGGGAAAACTGGAATTGCTAAGTCACCTTGGTGGCTTTGAAAGATGTTTTACACAGCTTTAAAAAAAAAATACAGAAATGTAAATGTTTCTTTTCAAGCACTGAAGAGGCATAGAAAGTTATTTTCCCACACACCCCTAAGACCAGTCACCCCCGAAGCCAAGACTTAGATTGTAAGTTTCTTGTCTCAAGAAACTGCAACAAAGCTTTTATCACAAATATATTACGGCAACTGGAGATACTTACCGTTATGTGCAAAAAATAGACCTTTAGAGGATCGCTTCCTCTTCACATCCAGGCAAGGGAAGGAACCGGGGAATGCATTGCTCAAGCAGATGAGACCGTCAAGGGACAGGGGCTACAAGAACCTTCGCTCTTCCATATACCAACCAGCTCTCGCCGCAAAGCGCGATGGCAAACAGCCCGACGCCGTCAGGGAGCCGCGGGGCGCTAAGAAGCGGCGGCTGCTGGAAGCGCCTCGCCCGGGAGCGGCCGCGCGGACCCCTGTGGGCGGTAAGGCAGCGGTCGCGCGGCTCTGCGAGCGGCGGCAGGCACGCACCACCCTCCTTCCTCCCGCAGATCAGCGAGCTGGGGCGTTACCGTCCCGCCCGCCAAGGAGGGAGGGGTGGGGCCGGGCGGCGCTGCGATCCCTCCCGTCCCTCTGCCGGCAGCAAGGGGTGCCAGAGGAGAGCGCATCTCCCGCCGCCTCCCGCTTCTTGGCGGGTGGCTGCCGCCCGCACCCAGGTAGATAAGATGCCTGTCACCCGCGTAGCGGCGGCAGTAGGGGGACGAGCTGGGAGGGCAGAGGCGTCCTTTCTGTTCGGAGAATTCTAGGAAATCCCTCTGGCAGACTGATTGCCTCAGGGGTCCCTACAGAGACTCGCCGGGGGGTGGCGGGGGAAGAACTGATCTGACACAGGCGTCTGTGGGGGCAGCTGGGCCAGGAATGTGGTCGGGCTTCCTCACTCCTCTCTGACGAGAAAGGAGGGAGAATAGTCCCAAACCCTCCCTGCCCGTAGGGCTGGGAAACGGCTGACCGTAGGAGGTCTCCCCGCGCTCTGGAAAGAGCAGCTGAAGCAACGCGGTGGAGCTTCCCGATTTCCCGAAGAGGGCGGTCACGCATCGCTACAGCGCCTTCCCTCAGGAAGCGGCGAGGAGGCTGGCGGGGATGGGGGGTGGCATGAAAGAGCATCTTTTCCATCCTCGACTTTGCCACAGGGAAAAGAAGTGCCTGCAAAAGAAGCGACGATAGAGAGGGGGAATCCTCCCCATTTCCCCGCCTTTCGAATGGGGGGGGGCAGGGGGGCAGACAAGGGCCTGCTCTCGGTGGAGCTGCCGGGAAGGGGCCGCAAACGAGGTGGCCCAGAGATGCACACAGGGAAGGGAGGTCACGGGAATTGGAAATAAAAACAAATCCTAAACAGACAAATAGTTAAGCGAAATCACTGATTTAAAAAAGCCAACCAGAAAACTGACGCTGACAAGTAGAATTTGCCCTCCTCTTGACTGCACTTATTGGCCGTGCTTATTTGCAATGAGCTTGCATCTGCCAATGCAAGTGGTCGGTTGGCGTGTCCATCAAAAGGGAAATATCAATTCACCGCTAAGGGAGTAGATTCACATCCATCCATCAGAAGGCTTAGAAATTAATCACACAGTAATTAAAAAAAAAATTGAATTTCTCCATCACATTACTGCTTTAGTGCTCTGCAAAACATATATGTGGCAGTGATTAATATATGCATGGATTCTATCCTATGTATCACTGTTGGCCAACCTAAAATAATTTTTCTTAAAAAAAAAAAATCACTGCATCATAAATCAGGGACCCCAGTAAGTATTCATTAATTCTGTAACTGCAAAATAATATCCTGTTAGTTTTTGGTTTCTGTTTATTTCTAGTGGCTGGTGAATGGAAATCTCTCTCCCCTTCTTCCCAATAGGCTTTTCACAACACCAAATATCCAGTATTTAGGTATAAAGCTACGAATTTCCAAAGCTCATCAATTATATTCGGGAACGCTTCAGTATTTTTAAACACTGTGCACCAAAAAAAAAAAAAAGGACTCCTATGGTTGCTTTGAATAGCAATTGCAAGAGAGGTTTCTGGATGACGATTCTGTAGGGAGAGGCACTCTGCTACCAGAATAAGATGTGCACTTGGTCCCCTAAAGCAACATAAAAAGCCTATTCTGCAAATTCATTTCCAATTCCAGCTCCCAGACACATGTAGAAAGCAATATACAATATATAGCTATTTCCTTAATCACAACAAATTTACAGTAACGTTTTACAGCCATATTCTCGTTTAAGCTTCTCACCTTTCAAATCACTGCATCTGTCTCTCGTCCTCGCATGGATTTTACAACATCGCGTTTAGCTGACATCTCGTTTGCGCGGAGGAAGGCGGCAGCAGGAAGCGCCGGAGCAACCGAACAGCTACTAGGTGAGGCAGAGGGGTAACCTGCTGCAGTCGGGGGGAGGCTTTTCTGCTCTTGTCCCTCGTCTTTCTGCCCCTCAGCGAGTCTCCCTCAGTCAGCCGCGAACCTGGCTGTCTACGTTGCGAGTCCCTGACTCAACATTCCCAGCATTCCCGAGGACCTGGGGCTTCACCAGCGCCGAGCGGCCTGCCGCCGGGGGCAGCAGCAAGCGCTCTGAGAGCAGGCGGAGAGCGCCGGCAGCAGCAGCGCACGTACTGCAAGCCCGTGAGTTTCTCACGGCATTTGTCCATTCATCGCAAACCCAGGGGTTCAAGTCCTCACCTTGTAAACGTCTGAAAGTGTGTTACTCATTGTGAAATAACCTAAAAATACAGCGATGTCTGCGTAAAGTGCATAGGCAAAATTGCTTGTCCCTGTTCGCCAAAGGCCAAAAGTGTTCAAAGCCAGGTGCTCAAGAACATGGTATCTAAAATCCATTACTATATCTATATGCAGGAAAAATCATCTAGATCTGTGCTTTGGCTTTTGTAAAAGTAATTAAGATGACATCCACATAAAAAAATAGCACGCAAAAAAAAAAAAATCAGGAAATTGGCTGCATGTGGTGCCCAAAAGCCTTTTTCATCAGGAACTCCAAGCTGCATTAAAAATTACTCATGAGAATTTATTTTAGTCTTGTATTAAGGGGAGTGAGGGGATCATCTATAAACATCACTGACTTCTTACCCTAAGAAATTAGATTTTATTCCTCTTCTATTTTCCCCCTCACCTCAAATTTTACTGAGTTTAGTTGCTCTTGATACAATTATAACTGATGTCCCTTCAGTCCTTCACTTGAGTGCAGCTTCATACCTTATCCTACACAGAATTTCACAAATGTATTTTATCTGCCTCAACCTCATTTCTGTAAGAAATTTTTTTTTCAGCAGCACTTGAGATCTGCAGTTTTACTGTTATCTCCATGTTTTTCTTCTTACATATGCACCTCTGCATGCCACTATCACTCATCATCCATAAGAACAGCTTTTATGGAATTACTGTCACAAACTATGTCAAATTAAATGTATTTCAACCAATCATGTTTAAAACTAATGATTCCTTCATTGGTATATTTGAATTATCCAAAACTATTTGAAACAATTTACTGTCATGAATACTTATTCAGAGATGCAAATACTCGAAACAATGCTAGAATATTATTCACAGCAAAACTATAGCAGTTTATTTTCCTAACAAAAGGACATACTCTTACAATATCTGTCTACCTCAACTATAATTACAATATGGGGCAAGTGTTTTTTTTCAGAGTTCAAAGTGATGGGATAAACCATGATTCAAATGCAAGCTTCAGTTGCTTTTCAAACCTGTGTATTTACTTGAAGGCATTTCTGTTACAGTTACAAAAGCATGGAAATTATGGACAGAGAACAGCTGTTCCTGGAGGAACTGACAAGAAGGGACATGGTTTGTATACAAATAATTTCACTTGATCTAAAAAACAAAGTACTCAAAGAGTTAGCAAGTCTGCATCTATAAGGAAATTGATAAACACTGTAAAATGGGGGTTACTACACTGAATGCTTCAAAGCACAAGAAGTGTCCTTTTTCAAAAGTTTAGTGCTTAATTTGGATTTGATGTGCAGTAAGAATACCTCACACCTGTCTCAGTACTGCTAATCCCAATTCTGTCTCTGCACTGTTAATGATGACTTTTGTTCTAAGTGGTGTCAGCTGATGAGGTTTTTTTTTTAAACACCGTATCACACCATCCCTGTCTATACAAAAAGACAGGAACATCAGGTTCTGCTTTATCTTTTTTGGGACTCATTCACTGTTAAGGGTTATGGGCTCTGTGATAGCCTGCAAAAGCTGGGATCATTCCAATACAAGACCAGTAGCTTAAGAATTTTCTTTTCAAGGAATAATTGTGGGAAGACACTATAGAGTTACTATAACTTTGAATAATGTTGCATAGAATTAAGCTTTCAATCAGTCAAAGTTTGTTGCAAAGTTAATCATAGACCATCAGACCATCTGCCAGGGGACCATCAGTACTACTAGTGCCAAAGAACAAAGTATACCCACTGTGGACGAGACCATTTGGTGTAGAGCTTAGAAAAAAGGTGTTTTGCCAAATTGTAGTCAAAAAATGTTGTTAGAAAAACATGTAGTTGAAGTAAAGGAGAAAAAATAATAAGTAGAAACAACATCCATGCAAACAACCTCAGAGTCGCATAATCCAAACCCTTCAAGAATATTCCCAACAGTTCTTCCCAACTGTTAAGATCTAGAAGGAAGAAAATTAATGTAACTGTGCAACAAAACTACTTTCACCTGAAGTACACTAATATCTCTGGAAAAAAAAACAAATACAAACAAACCTTGAATTCTGCCCAATTTACACTGAAGGTTACAGGGAGAAAAAAAAAAAAAAAAAACAAACTGCATTTACCATATTGTAGCAATCGGACTTTGGATGAGCACTTAACCCAAATAAGAAAAAAATAAGCAGTCCTTAGTTTCTTCTTTACTTTCCTCATGACAGATCACCAATCTAAGTCTGCCATCTTGGTTTTTTTAAATCATTAGTATAACTTATTTTTGATCTAAAAGTTACACATGCTTCACAGAGGATCAAAAAAATATTATTTGGACATACCTGAATGCACAATATGCTATTGGGGAATTCATTATAACATATTAGCATGCAAAACCAAACAATAAGACTATATTCTTTGTTATTGCATAATTTAAGCAATGTATTATGTACTGCACTGATAACCTATTCAGGTTAGAAATAAAGCTACTCTGACACTTCAGAGCTAAAGTCCAACTGACTTTTTCAGTAAGGCTTAAACCTTTAAATGCCAACCCTAGTCCTGAAAAGTAAATATAAATGCAAAAACTTTTACTTACTACTAACAACATGAGGCACTTCATCTGAAGGTAATTGAGGTTCCCCCTTCTCAATTCTCCAGTTGCAGGAAACCAAGATATCCTTCTCTACTTAAAAACCTCAAGCACTACAGAAAAGTCGGCAAATTAAAACCAGGCTTGTTAGACTATCCACCGCCAACACACCACCTTTTCTCAGCAAAACTGCTGCTCAGTAAGGGAACCTTTTATTAGCAAGGCAGTCTTTGCCAATTCTAAACAGCTGGGTACTGAGGCCTAAGTTACTGCCTTTATCACATTCACATGGTGTAAGGATTTGAGCAGGAACCAAATTACTTAGATCAGGGAGAGCTAGAGACTTGATTCACAGGAATAGTCCCAAAATGGAGTCAAATTTCTATAGTAAATAGCTCTCTACTAGCTCAAATAAATTAAGGAGCAAAGTGAAAATAGTGAAAACCAGTGTGACATGTATGACTGCTTCAAAACTGACAATGAACCTGGAGATGGTTCCCTACTTTTGTACTAGTTGTGGATACTGCTGAGGAACTGTGTGTCCAACAGAATAGCAAGAAGTATAATATACCTGACTTTGGATGGCCAGTCCAGCTCACACTAATGATGGTTATCAGCTAATACCTGACATTACGTAGAAGGCATGAGGTTCACACAACAGTTACATTTCTAACAAGAGCACTTGATAGTCTTCCATCTGTTACTCTATGCAGACATGCTGAAGAACATTTATAGAACTGCTATTTTGAGAGGGTAACATTTTATATCTGCTTCATAATACTCCATAGGATTATACAAAGTATAAATTTATAGGGAATTAAGTTGGGTTTATTTTATGTATTACTCTAGACATTGTACAAGGTGTTTTTGTAGGTGCTTTTACACATATACCTCCTCCTTTGTGTTTTTTGCATAAAAACACAAAAAACCCCTCACAAATTCCCTGGTGAAAAACTATGATAGAAGGGCTCAGTTTCTCTCAGTCTTCAATTCTACTACAAAGTCCCAGAACCTTAGGGAGAAAAAAAAAAAAGTGAATAGTTTGAGCCATACTTGACTCTATAGCTAAAACATCACTTTTCATGCTTTTGTGATTATAGGTAGGAAATATTTTATGCCATACCAACATTCTTTGAAAATGTAGGTGTTATACACAAAGTTATGCTATGTAAAAACAAAAACAACAACTACAAAAAAAAAAAAACACATAAAAAAACCCCAAACCAAAACAAACACTACCATCTAGAGAGCACAAGAATTTTAGATTTCTATCTGCACCAGTATATTTTTTGCTTCATGTAGAACCTAAGGTCAGATATTAAGGAATCGTACATTTCAGTAACCAGACAGTTGTCATATACTTCAAAATCTTCATTGAGGTATTCTTAACTTCATTGTCCCATTTTCTTAGTATTGTAGTGATAACTTACAAAAAGAACTCATAACCACTGGTTTTCACTTTTGTCATTGTGATACTTTTCAGGTCTGTATCACAGAGTAACTAATGGCACATGCCATTCTGAATACTTCATTTATGTTCTGGTCTTAAAAAAATTAAGAAAGGTTAAAATCCTTATCTTTTTCTGTTGCTATAGCTAAATACCTTTCAGTATTTCTATGACAATCATCTAATACCCTGACTTTATGAAGTATCAGGACTTGTCCCACATTTGAGTGTAACTTTGTCACTGTTTGAGGATCTAACTTCAAGAGGTTATGTTCACTCATTTTACCAATTCTAGAACTAAAAAGAGATAATGGTCTTTTTCTCATTTATTTTTTTTCTCATTTTCACTATTTAGAACCAGCCCTGTAACCTGCACATGTACTAGCACATTTAATTAAATTTATCCAGAATCACTCTCTGACATAAAGAGGAAATGGCTTAGCATCTGGATTCCTGCCTCTAGAGTCTCTCAGCTCCCAAAATAGTGTATTCCCATGTAGATTTCTTATCGGGAACTTAGTCAGACTTATGCCAACTTCCAAAATATGCCTGAGAACCGGGAGAGAGGGAATTTGTCTAGTCCAAAACATGAGAAGTACTGTTCTAACAATTTAATGCTTAAGTTCTAGTGCCAAGAAGTGCTTCCTGAAGCTGTTTAACTTACTAACTTCAATGTAACTGTAGGTGAAATTCTATCTAGCTGATTCTGAAGACCTTTTTTTTCTGTCTACAGAAGCCTCTAACAAATAAGTTCCGATCAGAAGCTGAGATGTGCCTTAAAAACAGCCACTTCAGTATTGATGATTTCAGAGGAAGCACCTTCCTTATCTAGGGGAATTTATATCCAGGGATCAACTTCATATTGTCTATATTTCCATTCTTCCTCTAAGAGTTTCTGTTTCATTGCTCCAATACCACTTTTACATCCTATTCCACTAGTATAGTTTGTTGATTATCTTTCTAAGAGCAATTTGTGACTTCAGTAATAGAAATACAAATGTGTTTTAATGGAAGAATTTATGTATATAACAATAATAGAGGTCTACATTAAATTGAGCTGATGGTTTTTTACTTCTTTATTAAGCTATATAGAAGAAAAAAAAAATGTTCAGAAGTTAACATAGAGAGGGAAAAATGTTTCCTAATTGTCATTTTCACATTATATAACATTTCCCTACAAATAGGTACAGAATGACTGCTATTGTACAGGAATTCCTCCTTGTCAGTCTGGCACTTCTATTTCTAGTGGACTGCACATCTCAGCATATGCAATTTGCAAGCATGTGAATATGCCTGAGGTGTGACTGTGCAGTGAGGGAGAAGGTGGCTCTAATAACATCATTCTTGCAAAGTCAAGGAACTTTTTTTTTTTTTTTTTTAACTATTATTTCATAAAATACTGTTTAGAGGGAAAGAATCTGTATAGGTGACCATGCCTAGTCTCCTTTTCCATTTTTGTGAGCTTTCTCATTGTTTAACTGACTATTATTTCTTCCTTTAAAGGAAGAAATACCTATGCAAAATTTCTGTAATTTTATCAGCCATAGAGTAGGTAAGAGAAAAGCAATGGAAAACTGTACAAGTATATCTTACTTCCCTTATACAAAACCCATTTCTTGTTCCTTCAGAATGTAAGCTACCTATATACAAGTGAACTATAAACTATAAATCACAAGATTTTTCATGTCGGGATAAAGAATTATTTTGCCATGCAGCACTGAATTTATTCCAAAATCTTCAGGGCACTCAGAAAGCAAGTATGTATAGCAAAAGGCAGACAGGAAAACCATATGTTACAGCAGTAGCAGCCACTGTGAAGGGGAGGATAAATGCATTAATCACTGAAGCATAGCTCAATTAAATATTTTTATAAACCATGAAAAATCATACTACAATATGGAGAGTGATTTCTTGATCCTTAAGTAGACTATGCTCCTGGTGTTATATGAGAGCTGTGTAGGACCACCTTTAATATGAACAGAGGAAACAGAGTTCCTGGGATAAAACAGGAGCCAGTAGTTACAATAACAGTATTTTTAATAACATTTCCCTGCTCCTTATTTAAATGTACTTGGATTTTCCAAAATGTTTTTATTTCCTGCATTCAATTTTTTTTTTTAAATACCTTTACCAGGCAGCTGTGAAGAGGAGTACATTTGAAAATGAGAATATTTTGTAGCTCCAGCAACTGGTCTAAGAAAACATATTACCTCTCTGCACAAACCATATCTCACTGGAAATATGTTACCTGCTTCCTTTATGCAGCTATGGGATTAATGGTTTTGATGTTTAAGGGCAGTTGTAGTTTTAGGATCCTAAACAGCACTATGGCCTGTGCTCAACAGACAGAAGGGTTAATTTAGAAATAAAAGGGAATTTGAGCAAAACTACTTTGTTGTCTTTAATGAGAAAAAAGGTGGGAACACAAGAGCATAACTAAGAAAACAAAGTGTTTTGGAAGTTGACAATTGTTTAATTTCTAATAGTTTACGTTAGTTGAGTGAAATAGTTCTTTACTTGTGTTCTTGTTATAGAGCAGAGATTATGGTGATCCACAATGTATTATAAGGAATAGAAGTGAAGAAAGAAGATCAGGCTTAAAAAGAATTTAGTCTGGCATAGCAGTCAGGAATGTAAGGTGAGTTCAGGTTGTTTGCACACTTGATCTTCAAGACCTCTAATATTGGCTGTTTAGCACACTCATTATTGACCTTTCACATCATATGCCTACTAATACAAAAGGTAAGGAAAATGCCAAATAGCAGATATTCTAGTTACACTCTTTCTTGCAGTGCTCCTGCCTGCATTTGATTTTTCATTAATTCTCTCTGAAGGGGGACACTGGAGTGTCCAAAGGCTATGAGTCTTTGTTTCAGGACCTTCTCAAACACTGTTGCATAAATAAATCACTCTGGTGTGATCACTATAGTACAGGTTTTCTTTTTGTTGACAAGCTACATTCTCTGCTTCTTGAGAAGGTGCAGGTTGTTGGTTTTTCATAGTCCTCCTCTTCCTCCCAATTTGTTTGATAAACACAATGCAGCAGCAAAGACAGCCATGGAATTGAATAATGGTATTTTTCAGTTACCTCCTGGTGTGATGAAGCCAGCAGGAGTATAAAAGCACAAAAGAATGCCTTTAAAAGCAGAGTAATTTTTTAAATATTGAGAAGTGATTCTCCTAAGATAATACTTGCAATCATCACCCAGCATGTGCAGCAGCCACATTCTGGAAGACAAAATTGGCTGCTTCAGAGAGTTCAGCATAAAGCAGACAGTTGGGGTACTGTAGTTCTCCTACACTAAGTTATTACAAGACAAATGCTGTATGCTACTGAAGCTCAAACTGAGGAGTTCCAAAATCACGTAGCTCTTCTATAGAACAGAAAACTGTAGCATGTTGCTATTGAAATTTAAGCTGTGGTCACCAAACCCATGCATATTAATTAGTATGCATCTTAGAGATGCTTTCTTACACATCAGCTTGGAAAGTAGAACATTTTCAGAGGCATAGAAATTGCTAAAAAACATGCAAGTGAAACAAAATTAACTGAGGAAGAAATGAATGAGAGAGGTGGAGGAAAGACCAGAATTAAGTACTGCAGTACTTAGAATTTTTATTTGTAAAAGAAAAAAAATATATATATTGCAGTAAAATTATGGTTGTGGTTATGAAATAGATACTGGTAGAACAAGTGATAGCTACTGAGTTACTGATGAAGTACTTATTAGTCCAATGCCAGCAATGGTCAGCACTTTAAGGACAGAGATGAGCCCTATACCAATCACTCCTAGCAGTCAGTTTTTAATGTAATTTCGGGTACAGTATTATCCCTGTGTCACAGCTTAGGGTCAGGGCATCTCCTTAGACCTATAACAGATGCTCTCTGTTAACCCCCCCTCCCTCCCCAAAGGGGAAGAGAAAGGGAATAAGAGAGAGAGACTTACTGAATAAAAAAGGAAACAAGGACAGCTTTAATGAAAAAATAATACTTTAATGAAAAAGAAAATAATAATAATAAAAATTGAATATATACAAACATACAAAACCAGTATCAAACCCAACCCCCCGATGGCAATTACATCACCATCGCCACTGAAAGCTGATAAATAATTTTCCTTTTTTTTTGCCTTACAAACATAGCCAGTTTAAGATTCAGTGAAGACTACAGAGCTTGTATATGCACTAACAATTAGACATTTGGCTTTGTCATCTGAGGAAAAAAAAAAAATCAATTTATTGATTAGCTTGAGCCTTGTATTTTAGGAAATACTGTCATTGTTCACTCAGGTGCCAGTTGTCCCCAGACATCCTTTGGATAATCTGTTATTATTCAGAAGAATTGTGTTCTAATGACAGTACAGTGCAACTGTGTTTTTTTCTTAGCTGCAATGTAATAATCACTAGATGCTAGAATATAGAGACTCCAATAACAAAAATGGCCACTTGTAGCATGGGACATATTGCCAAGTGATGATATCAGTAGGTCTCACAGCTTCTATTGCATTCAGCCTATTGCTTGTTTATTTTGTAAATATAAACACTGCCACAAATTCAGAACATTCTCAATCTAAACAGGGATAAAGTATGACAGATGGATGTAGAACACAGATGTATGAAAGTAATGGAAAGTCTTCACTGCCACAATGTATATTATAATTATTACAAAGAATAAAATAGCTCTGTTGCTGAAGCACACATAAAATATTTTTTGAGCTTGGAACTCTCATAAATTGCTCATGAATTGCTCATGAATTGCTCAGCAACTTCTGAATCGCTCAGCTCAACTGCCCTTTAGACAGTCAACAGTCCCACTGTCTGTATTTTTCTCATTTTGTTTTTATTTTTCATCCATGACAATCAGTTCCAAGTGTCACAGACATCATCTTCATTCACTAAACCAAGATTCAAATGGGTAAGCAATTTGCAATATCCATGACATTTTAAGTGGTCTTAAAAAAATCAGTTTAATACCATGGTGATGTTACTTGGCTTATTCAAACTTAGCAAGTATGTAAAGGTCGTTCAATAAGATCTTAAGTTCTCCAACTTGTTAATTTCCTTAGCATGAAAGAAGAAAACACAATAAATAACTTTTTTTATGAAAGTAGTGAAAGTGAAAACAGGTGTTAACCACTTTATACAGTAGCTATCAGGGCTGATGAGTGTATAGCAAGGACTAGGTATGGAATTCCTTTCCAAATAGCTTTTCTGCAATGCTTCAGTACTTCAGGTTGCCACTTAAAACATTCATGAAATATTACATATCATACACACAAAGAACCATATAGCCTTCCTGGTGCTATTATCTTCAGTACTTTGTTCCCCCCTGTGAACAAAAGGATGTATTTACCTTGATAGAAAAAAAATAAAAGCCTCCCTTTTACATTTTTCCAAAAGTCTTGTTGCATAATGCCATGTAGCCATAGAAATGAGATGGAATTGTGTTTCTGTATTGCTGGAAACAGGAACAATGTACATGCTAAAAAAGTGAGATGCCACTTAGAGCATAATCTATTTGAAGAAGAATTATATCAAATGGCTTATTAATACTGCCCTATTTTGCAAATGGAAAAGTGAAGTAGGGAGGGAGAAGTTACACCCCACATCCTCTAGAATAGCAATTAATGTGTTTCAGGTCCTGGCTGTTTCACAGACTGTCACTGGACATTCTATTGGGCATTTCTGACAGTATAGCAGTAGCCCACCAGCTATCTTGCTCTGTATTTTAACTCCCTAAATAGAATTAAGAAAGCACACATGCACATACAGTTAACTAAGAATAATCAGACAAAATTTCAGGGAAAATATTTGTAATCACTGTTGGAAGAAGAAATAGTCATTACTACATTGATGTTGCAGCCTTTTCCATTACAACTTTACAGATAGTCCTTAGAAACTTCCATGGCAATAATCCCCTCAAGATGAAGTTATTTTCTATCTAGTGTACATAAAAGTGATGGAATCTGTCTCATTCTTATTACTATGATCCAAAAATGTTTGCTTCTGAATTACGATGTTGTAAAGCATACTCAATTAACAACATCAGGTATGATATAATATGAATACCCTTTCAGAAACTGGCAATTTTTTGTAACCTGTAAAGATTTGCCAAAGTATGAAGCAATTTTTTGTAGATACTGGAGAAATCACTGGAAGATTTCATTTGTTCTACAATATAATACAGTAACACTCTAAGGTGTACATTTGCATTGCAGTAGTATATAAAAATCACTGCAGAAGGAAGACTAGACTGACTTGAGCTACATACAGTAAGCAACATCATGATTTGCTGTCACTCTTGTCATCACAAATTCAGTATTATCTTGTAGCAATTAGTACAATATTTTTATCTCCTTTTCTTAAGAAAGCTCTTTTGCCTGTTCATAAGGAGTAACCTGAATTACTAGTGTCCCAATATGTTTCTATTCAACCTTATCTAATTCAACAATATGAAGCTTTCATAACAGAAAAGAAATGCAGTATATACTTATATATATCTTTGGGTACTTACAAGAACAACCCAGTATATATATATAGTTAGTATATGTTTGTCTGTGTGTATACACACACCCCCATATATATGAAGCTTTCACGTTAGAAACAAAACAGTTGGCAAAGCTCACTCATAAAGCATTCAAGAGATACAGGCTGTTTTCCCAGTTTTCTGCAAAACAATTATTGCCAGATAAAATGAACGCTCTTCAAAGACTGATAAGGATTACATCTAGATAAATTTACATCTTCAGAAATTCCAAAGCACCTATGAAAATTAAAATATTCAGCAAATATCATTTGTTGAGATTTATTAAAATTACTTTGAAATACATCCATGTTTGAGCCCAACTTGGTTTAAGAAGCCAGTTATGATTAAAGAATTTTGCACAGAAAACTTGACAAAAGGGGAGACTTGTACAAAAGATGAAAGAAAGCATCAAATCAGCACAGGTCATCCTTTTTGGTTTTGTTAAATCTCTGTACATTATGCTGCATTTTCTGTTTCAGCTATACTCAAGGGTTGGACAGGTTAAAAACAAGACATAGTGATAAAAGCAAAACATTCCCAATTCTAAAAGCCTTTTCATTGTTAATTTTTTTGGGGGTAGGGGGTTATAATTCAGTGTATTTGATGGTTTTAAGACAAATCAATTTCTGCAATTATTTATTTTCATCTGACTGAATCTGCTATTACTGCTTTGGTTTACTCCTTCTTGCACCATTTAGTCAGTCAAAGATTTATGCAGTACTATACAAAGTATGAAAGAAATTCTTGAAATTTCTGGAAATGGAACTGTTAGGGCAGAGTTCATAAAGCTACAGAAATCTATGAAGCTTCCTGTACTGCCAATGGTGAAATTTTGAAGGAGGGAAGGCAAAACTGTAATAAACTTTCCATTTGTGAGCATTTATAACATTTTACTAGTTGATGAACAGATTAGCCATCAAGCATAACCTGCAATGTTAACAGTATTTCTGGAAAAAGTATATAAAATTCTACTTATTCAACAGAATTCTTCATAAAGTTAAAGGGATTATCAAAAATGATAAGGAAAAGGACAATCGTATCCTATCTTCTTTATATTTAGGGTTAAATACTCTCATCAACCACCATAAAGAAACAAATTATCAACCAAAAGAAAACCCATGGTACCAAATAGAAAATTGTGCTGTTTTCATTCGTATTCTTCTGACCCTAGATAATATAGAAGGTGGAAGTTTGCAACAATTTATCACTTTCCCCCCAAAACATGAGCATGAATCCAGTCATATATACATCTTAGGGATGAAGAAGACAATGTGCTGAAATTTTGGGAAGAAACCACATAGAGGGAAGGACAAGAAAATATGGAAATGCCTATGAAAGCAGAATTTTTTACAGTGTAGAAAGGGCAGATGAGGAAAAATGGTAGAAAGACCTATTATTTTTATTTTAATTATTATATATTACAAATATCTTTATATTCACCCTATTGATACTCTACTCAGATTTTTCCTAATTAGATTTGCAAAAATAAAAAAACATCCTGAAAATGGTCTGCTCGTTTGTATCTGTCTCTGGCCCGTGGCTGTGCTCCTCTTATGACGCAAAAGTGCTGTGATGTAGATTGACCATCTTAACAAACCTAAATACACGAAATAACCACATATTCCCTAAGTTGCACAATGGTATATTAACTATTTTTACCTAAGTCATGTTACAATGCAGTCTAATACTTGTATTTACTATGTCCTCACTGACTATTTTAACGTGTAACATTTCTGTAGCTCCCCTCTAATCAGATACAACTGGAAAAAGTATATAAAACATCACTGGTTTTGAAAAAAAAAAAGATTTTTTAACATGCTGTCATCCTGTGATAACATCACATCATAATAGGTGTGATCTCCTTTAGTAACACCTCCCAGTTTACAATAAATGAATATATAGGATATCCACTTATATAAATGAATATATTTATCTTAAAGCAATATAAATTACAGTAATCTCCTCTTCTATTTCTTCCCATACTTTCATTATTTCATTTGATGGTAAAAATAAACTCAGATGGTTTCTCCAAGCCACACAATTTCTAACAATTGCTAAGCAATGCTGCCATTTAGGATGTTTGCTTATTGTTGTTATGTCTATTATTTTCCTATTTATTATTATGTGAATTATTTTTCTGATACTACAGCACTGCATTTATTTCTTGTAAAGAAATAAGCACCTTCATACATTTCCTCACTTCCTAAGTTGAGGCAGCTATGAAGCACCCTATTAAGTTGACTCTAAAATCCCTGAAAATTTAGTTTTAAATATGGGAAGCCTCAAAAACTCTGAACATACCTTTCACTTTTCAGGTATGACCCATTACAACATGAACATATGCTTTTTCTTTCCATCAGGGGTTCTTCTGAAGAGCTCTTTTGCCTAAGTTCTAGAAAACAGAATGGTTCAAATTCTGTTAAATTTTATCCCAAGAAGACAACAATATAATAGAAAGTGATGGAAATAAAATGACTCACATTCATTGCTAAAGCTATCATTTTCTTTCATATTTCTGCAGCTGACTTAACTTTGACTGTTTCAGCACTTTCTCCTACTCTATCTTCAGTATGATGATCTGTCCAAGCTCTGATAAACATTCCCTATTTAAATGATATAGTTACTTTTATCTTAGGAGTTTTAAAAATTTATGGACATTTTAAGATAAGTTGCACTTCAGAAGTATATGTATATGGAAGAAGAATAAAGGGAAGAAAAGTATCTGCAGAACACCTGATGCATCAGTGCCAGTATGATCTCCCTATGCAGAAGAACCCTTCATCAAGAAAAGTAATAAAGATTTGACAGCCTATTGGATTTTTATAAAGGGGAAAAATGGGAGAGTAAAAACCAACATGCTTCTTAACATGGAGGAAAACCTTTTAACTGCCAAAGGATAATCCCAAGATGCTTGCCATGTCTTAATTAAACACAACATGGGCTGATAAAATGCAGAGAACCTACCTAAACTCCTTGCTGTACAGTGAATTTCTACCTAGACATCAAAGACTATTATGAATTCTCTGCAGCTTGTAAATTGTACTGAAGACTTGTCAGATTTCTGCATAATGCATTTCAGTCAAGACTTACTTCAAGAAAAGTAAGAGGCTCATTTGTAAGTATTTCGCAGGAAATGCTTTCCTGACAAGAATGAAATTTTAAGTCGTAATCTTGCTTTTATAGTGTTTTATTATAAACTATATCAAAACATACTTGGGGGGGGAAGACATCCTTCAGAAGAAACCCTGGTCCATCCTCACTTAATAGGCTGATCATTAGTAATTTCATTTTTAAAAAATCCAAACTTGATGCTACATATCAGCATTATGCAATTAACATTCTAATCCCATTACCAGAAAATACTGTTATTTTGATGCAAGCTTTATTCCTCCCCAGCATTTGGCAAAGAATATATTTGACTCTTCTGTGTTTTGACAATCACTGCGTATTACAGTATAGTACCCTGAGGTTTTGCTGCTTTGCTAGTAAGAATATAGAAATAAAACCTGGTAAAAATCCACAGCCACTCAGGTACTTAACTTAGTACTTAACTTAGATCACAATCTATTCTTTGCTTGATGACCTTTTGCCTTACTGTGTGGTATGTTCTATTCGTACACTTTGTACCAATTCTATGGTAAGTATAAAATTACACATAAATACTTTTTTAGTCGTGCAAATTTTGGAACAAGTTTTGTGATTTAAGATGGTCATGTGAAGAAACAGGGCAAGAAATGACACTGATGAGAGAACCTTGCACAGCTATGTGCAATTTCAAAGTACCACGTGCATTGTATAGAAAACAACTATGCAGCAAGCACACTTGTCTTTTTAAAGCAAGGCTTACTTCAAAAAATGCTACTTCCAAAAGAGGCTAATGGAATATTCAATGAAATATGTAATCTCTGAACAGTTCTTACAAACAATGGTGCATGCAAAAGTTAATATTCATAGGTCTGCATGAGATACCTGAATACAGAAAACACTTCACAAATACTTTTGGCAAATGCTATAAACCTACAGAAGCTACTTAAAGTTTATCTCAATAGGAAAAGAAGATTCACTGTTTTTCTGATACAACCCAACTCTACGGAGCAACTGCTATTTTTGCCATCTGTGAATTTGGTTGCAACCCAGTCAAACTGATGGAATTTAAGGTTACAAAAGGAAAGGACTACTGTACTGTAGGCTTCAATTTACATACACCTGGCTGCATTACAGCAGGTTTCAGGAACTGCAATCCTCTGCTACATAGGAATATATTTTAGAAATATTCTAGAGTTTAAAAACTTCTTAAGAGTGTAGTAATCTATGATATCAGATATAAAATCTTATTTATGGACATCAAGTAAGCTCTTGTTTGTAATACTATTTTAAAATCAGAACACACAGTCCGATATCAATTGAACTGCCAAAAAGTAACTGATTTTCTTGAAAGATTTTGATTTCAACAGTCAGTTTATTTGGTGTAGTTCATATGTTCATTTAATTAATCATCAGGTATGCCAGCTAAAGATTATCACCATCTCATGCTGGCATTTGATTGCATAAAGCTGATAGTTACTCTTTTTTTCTTATTCTTTTGTTTCTGCAGGAAGCAATCAACTAAAAATTTTCATTTACATTTCATAAAAGATATTGGAAGCAAGGACAGAACTGTTTAGGCTTCCCATTTAACTTCTAAAGACCTGAAAATGAAGTATGAATTTGAACCTGTCTGGTATCATTTAAGAAATCTTAATGCTTTGAGGGTCGCTGTTCTTTGATTCAGTGCTCATCTGAGCACTTGACAGGAATTTGATGTTAGCTCACTGTGCACATAGCTTCTTTATAGTTCAAACTAACGAATTTCTTAGGAAAAAAAATAATACACCTTAAGGACATTCTTGATTTACTCTACTATAGCTGCAATGGCTGGATATCCCAGAGAAACTACATTAAGAAAAAGGATGATGATGTCTGTCACTGTAGTGTAAAAGGATATGCTTTCTGTGAGCGTTATGTTATTCTGAAAAGGTCTGGGAATCTCTTCCCCCAAAATTAAGTGAAAACCCCGAGGTTAATGGACTTAAACCACACATGCTGTATATTCAACTACTTTAAAAAAACACTCCCTCATGCAGCAACAACGCCAAATACAAATCTGTTTACAATCCATATGCCAAGCCCCAAAGAAACGTAGTCTTGCATGACCCTCTCAGCAGCATCTGTATAGTAGACGTATTTTGAAATCCAATCCCAGGCCAAAACTCCATTATTCTAGCTTCCAGAAGCTATCACTAATGCTGTTTAATTTAATCTCTGTGCCCACCCATTTATCCACCTAGAAAACAAGCATAACAATTCTGAGTGGAGTCTTCATGCCTATGTAAGTGATTGAAAAAAAATCAATGGGACTTCTTCTCTTAACTCACTTAAAAGCAGATATTAATGGTATTTCCGTGTCTGGAGAGCACAACAAACACCTGATGGGATGTTCCTAACACCTACCTCCCACTGAACTCTCTTCTTACCTTGCTTATATAGGTTATTAGAAAGTTTAATTAATGAGTGAGTGAAAGGCTTTGTATAGTATTTCATGATCCTCAGGAGAGATGTGTGTAGCCTGAAAGCATTTTTATTCAGTGCTCTGGAATGGTAAGTCAAGGACTTAAGGAACATTGGTGATTATCAGGAAATGAAATAAGAGCCTGGAACTCTTTTCCCACAAGCATTCCAAGCATTATCCCCGCTAGCCTCCCTCCTAAAAGCACAAGCACTTTAAATAGTATTTTTGGACAATAAGTAGCAGGAAACGTAATCATTATATTTCTTCAGATATTTCACATCAACTCCTATCCTGTGATAATGTTGGATTCTTGTATTCACATCAGCATTAGCACACAGTGTACTCTCAGTGCAAGATAGGGATCTGTCCTGCTGTGGGACAAAGGAATTCTCCTTTCCAGTTCTGACAAATACTTTGATAGAGTCATTCTCACAATATAAACATTACATAGGGGCTTCTTGTGAAACTGCAGTTCAATCAAGGGACATAAGACATTTTTAGAATACTGTTTCACGGTAGTTTGAAAATCAGGAAAAAAAAACAAACCCAAACCAACCAACCAAAAGCAAACAAATGCAAACAACAAAAAAAACACAAACCAAAACGAACAAACAAAAAACAAGCAAACAAACAAACAAACAAACAAAAACAGAAACAAAACCCAAAACTAAATTTCTTCATTTAGACTAGGCAAGCCTTACACTTTTCATCCTCAAGCCTTGTTGCTCTTAAACATTTTTGTGCAAATGCAGTGTAATATTTGGGTTAAAAAATGCTTTATTAAAAAAAAAAAAAAAAGGTGAAGATTAATAACTCTTAGCCAGACCTTCAAGTACAGCAAGGAAAAATTTTGATTTCTCCCTGTAAATCAGAAAGGGTAGGAATAATTTCAATGACTACAAGTTATGCAAATGCTCCTGTGCATGAAGACAAGTGTTGTGAAACAAGCAAAACAGCATACCAACAACAGCTTCAGGAAGTAGGGATGAAGGATGAATTCAGAGAGGAGTAAAAGGACACTTTGTTCCAGCTTCCCTGGCTCTCACTTTTTTGTTAATGATACCTAAAATAAATTTTACCATTCACAGTGATTAGCACATCATTAACTCTTAATTCTGTAGATATTTACTGTGGAGCTGATATGACCTAAACAAAAAAGCGACCAGTTTTCTGCAGCTATCAAAACTGAATAAGTGATGTAGCAATACAACTGTATTATAGCCTTCCTGTCATCTACTGTAATGTATGGATTGTCCACAACATTTTGTGTATTCATTTATAAACATCATTAAATATAAAACAGAATTAAATAGAGAATATAGGGGAGAGGTTTATTCTGTTACTTTGAAAGTGTTTCCTCTCCCATAATGCTATGGCCAACAACCTGATTTGAAGAGTCTGAATTATTCTTTAATATTAGGATGGCTTTTGGAAACAGATTTGTGATTATCTATTAAGCCTGAATATTGTAGCCCTCAACCCTATCCCATTCTGAAACTTCCAGTTCCACATGTGCAGAACAAGTTTTCTAGATGGTCTTGTAAACAAAGAATAGAATAGTACTGTTTTTTTCCAAGTCCTAAAACCACTGTGATTTGCTCTAAAAGGACTATTTAATCTTAATTCTGCTGTCATCATGGACAGTTTTATTTACAGCTTCAGACAGCAGCCTTTGGTCAACTACTATATGCTTTTTGAAAAAAAAAAAAAAAAAAGCTGTTTTCACACTTGTCTAGCAAAACACTGATGTTCTAGGGACTATGAAATTTGTTTCAGAAATAAGTTAGTCCTTATAAGATCATTTTCTGTATGACAAAGTTAAACTTTTGGAGAGACACTTGAAACTATATTGCCACCTGCTGTTTCAAAAATCAGAAAAGAGGTCTGGTTAGACAAATTATTTAAAATTCTTCAAGTATAATAGAAATTGTTAATTGGGGAAATCCACTGTGAAGCAGGGGATGAAATCTAAATTTTAAGATCATGAAGAATGATTTAGTGTCCACTCTCCCTTTCTTTTGCTCAGCCATCATAGGTCCAGAAAAAATGAGATTAGTAAATGTGAGTGAAATTACCAGTGAAGACTGCAGCAAATGGGCTGCTCATCATAAAATAACATTCTCTTGCAGCTCTTATCACACTGTGACCAGATACATGCAGGGATGAAATCAGGCACATGAGATACATGAAAGTGAAGAGCTGCTTATTACAGATGCAATGTTTTGAGGGAGACTGTGGATACTGAAAGCTGACTGGGAAAAAAATGGTTCAGTCTTAAGTATCTCCTCTAGCAAAGAAGTGACTACATGAAACTCAGATTTAGTCTCTCTACGGTAATGTTACATTTCAATTAAGTTTTGGAAGATGAAAAATGGTGAAAAAAATTAGGGTTCAAGTTTTTTTAACACCTTACTTTAAATTTTTTAGATGAAAGTAAACAGAAGTTAATTGGTACATAAACTCTGGTACATTAATTAGAAAGGATTAAGAATATCAATAGAGGAGGCCCCCTACACCCTCCCCCCCCCAGCCACAAAAATCAGTGATGTTCAGCTGAGGGCGATGCAGGAGCACGCAGAGGCTGCTGGGGAGTGGGGGTGAAGTTCAGCCGAGCTGGGTTTACTGGGGTAGGGTGTGTGCTTAGAGCCTACGTGCTGCCATCATGAATATTTATTAGATCAGCCCCTTCGTACCTAGGCGTGCTGGCAATCATCCTCTCCAGAGCCACAATTTACACCCTCCTGCCACTGACTGCACATGAGCTGAGACCCCATTTGGCAAATTTCTTTTGAAATTTTGATTTATATGCCTCTAAAAAAAAAAAAAATCTTTATTACACTTCTCCCTTCCAGACAATTTACTTTGTTCAATATGTTTGGTTGTTGGGTGATTTTTTTTTTTTTCCCTTAAGTTTAATTCCTACTTTCCATTTTTCAGTATTTATTATGCCTCATTCCCATGGGGCTGTGACTGGCAGGTGGGTCACAATATACATAACTGATAGGCCCATCTGTCTTCTTTTCACTGCATGTCCGTCCTTCCTTCCTTCCTTCCTTCCTTCCTTCCTTCCTTCCTTCCTTCCTCCCTCCCTCCCTTCCTTCCTTCCTTCCTTCCTTCCTTCCTTCCTTCCTTCCTTCCTTCCTTCCTTCCTTCCTTCCTTC
>JANHFX010028987.1:74237-126327 GCA_027560015.1 Chloroceryle amazona | reverse complement strand
TTACTTCCCAAAGACAGTAATTTTTATCCCCCCCCCCCCCCCCCCCCCCCCGCCTTATATGTTTGGTTGGTTGGTTTTTTGTTTTTGTTTTTTTTTTAATTTTATATCTCTTATGTTGTTTAGCTTTCTGTGTACTCTCATCCTCCTTTGCTGCTTTTAAATTTTATATTTCAGGTTTATACCATTCCTCATTTTTAGAGACTAGATTGAGACATAATATTAAGACTTGATTGGTAATACATCTGCTGTCTACAGCAGACTCCTTATACTTTTTTTCTGGGTCATTTTGAACGTAGCAGCTGACACAAACAGGATATTAAAACTAAAGGAGCATAAGTCTGGTACAGGATAACAACTCTCTTTGTTTCCCTGAGGTTTTCTCTCCCCGTTTTTCTTCTCCCCAGTGTGTTCCCATCATTCTTCTGCTCTTTCGCTCTGTGCTATCAGTCTTACATAACAGTCTTTCCATACATGTGCTGTCCCCCAGGCTTCCCTGTCTCTCAAAGCCTGTGAGTGTAGCCTTACTGTCTCCTCACTGTGGTGATGTTGGTCCAGAACATTCCCTGAACTTTTTATTTTTTTGGAAACTCTTTGGATTTTTGCTTCAGCATCTTTTATTAGCATTGCAGTATGGTTTTATGTTGAATACCGCATCTTGTTCCTCCTTACCCAATCATCATCACATCTCAGCTTAAATCTGCTTTTAATCTGATGACAGGTTTCTGGTCACCTAGAATATTAAAATTGTGTGGGTTTCGGTTTGGTTGTTTGTGGTTGTTTTGTTTTGTTTTGTTTTTGTGTGTTTGTTTTGGGTTTTTTTGTGTTTTTTTTTTTTTGTTTTTTTTTTTTGTTTGGTTTTGTGGTTGGTTGGTTGGTTTGGTTTGTTTTTTTCTTGTTGTTTTTTTAATTGTGCAGTTTGTATGTGTGTTATGTTTCTGGCCTGGATGCTTCCACCTTGCCCAACGTCACCAAGGTGACTTCTTGGTTGCTCTTATGAACACAACACCTGAAATCTGTCTTGTGCTTCTCCAGATGCCTCCCTCTGAAATTTTTTTGTTTGTTGTCTTTCACCTTTAAGCATCTACTGCCCCTGAAATCCTGTCTGTTGTGTTTACACAATTCAAGAAGAGCAGCATTGCTAAATCTGCTTCTGGCAGCTTTCACGGGGGAGGGGAGGGGGGCAGGGAAGGAAAGTGTAATGATTACTATGAGGACAACAGTTTCCTAGAGCCGAGACAGTGGATGATCTAAAAAGCAAGAGGGCAGATTGCAATCCCTACTGTGTTTCTACAGCAGTGTATTTGAGTTTTTGTCAAGGTGATGTCATTCAGGCTGATACATATGAATGCTCCATTACAATATAATGAGAACATATGTATGCCATGACAAAACAGAGTAAGAATGACAATTGAATGTAATCTGCAAGTAGGCAAATGTGAGTCTATATTACATTTAAATACATCATGGAGGAAACCCCAAACTGAGTCCCTTACACTCAGATGCTTCAATTTTGACTCTGATTTTCTGCCTTAATTTTTTTTTTTTTTTTCTTCATGGTAGTCTGCTGGCATGACATTTTCATGGTTCCTAACTTGAACAATTAGTAAAGATTGGTAGGCCTTTTGCTTTAAAGCTGGCTGGGGTTTGGAAATCTTGTTTCAACTCTTGGCTTACTTGACAGTCGCTGTACATTTGTTATTCAAAGTATGGTGCAGATGATCAGGTACCTGAACATATTTAAGCACAGTTCTTGGCAACTTAAGTTGTTGTTAAGCATACTTAATATTTTTAGCTAGAATGCTATCTTCAAATTACTGATACTGTATAATTAAAAAATATTATAACATTAGGGGCCAGTCTCTTTTCTGTGGTGCTCTGTGATAGGATGAGAGGTAATGGTCACAAGCTGAAACACAGGAAGTTCTACATCAACATGAGATAAAACTTTACTGTGAGGATGAAGGAGCACTGGAACAGGCTACCCAGGGAGGTTGTGGAGTCTCCTCTGGAGACTTTCAAGACTCACCTGGATCTGTTCCTGTGTGGCCTGCTCTGAGTGATCCTGCTCTGGCAGGGGGGTTGGACTGGATGATCTCCAAAGGTCCCTTCCAACCCCTAACTTTCTATGGTTCTATGATCAGGTATGCCACATTTGAGTCAAGTGTTTTTTCCCTGACAAGTGAGAAGGGTATGGTTAGTGAGAACTCTTCCAGCTGCCTCATGTAACTTTGCAAAGCAGGTTTTATTTTTGGTTTGCTTTTGTGGTGGCTTTTTTTTGTTGTTGTTGTTGTTTGTTTGTTTGTTTGTTTTGTTTTGTTGTTTTTGTTTTCTGGAATGGTCTGAAGCTTTATTTTCATGCTGCTTCTGTGTATAAGAGAAAGAAAACTTAAAGGGGTTGTAATTGTATAGTATGGCTGATACTTTGTCACTGCATAATTTTTACAGAACTCACAAGTGATTCTGAGTGTATAAAAACTGTGCTTGTGGCACTGAAACTGCTTTCATCTAGGTGGGGGTTCAATGTCTTTTCCCCTTACACCTTCTTGTATTTGTATGCAATGTGTGTGTTTGAACAATGAAGCATAAACAGTTCAAACCCCTTGTTCAGAAAAATAAGAAATAAGTAGGCATTGCAGCAGATGTTACTGTCTCTTCCCTGAGGGCACAGACAGACAGAACCCAAATTCCCTTTAATTATCCCAGTAATAGGCATATGCACACATAGAAGAATGCATAAATATGTACTTCTAGCTGGGGAAGCTCTGAAAGGACGAAGAAAGCAGGAGTACAGGCTGGATTTTAGACCTGGAGATTTTGGATTTCAGAGTGGATTGTAAAAGCAGGTCAGGGAAGCAGGAGAAATGTGATGACTGTTCCTGCCCTGCCTGGAGAGCAGTAGGCGCATCATGGAGACAGTGACTTTGTGCCCAAAGAGAGAAGCAATGGAAGATGTAAGGAGCTGTGTAGAAAGAAGTAAAGCTACAGTAGGCTTAAGAAAGAAGTTCAAGATCACTCATTTAATGTCAAGAAACATATCCTTTAAGTATGCTTGATTTTCTGGTTTTCCCAATAATAATAAACAAATTACTTAAAGCCCTGCTTCAGTACCTCCAAAATTGTTCTGAAACTGTACTAGTTGTTTAAAAACTGAAGTCCCAATAAACAGGTGGTGAACTTTCTGTAAAATATCAAGAGGTTTATGGTCTTGGGATTTGTTTTATTGCAGATGATTTAAAATGGAGAGGTGTTTGGTGAGCTGGCAAAGCTTCTAGATAAGGCTTGAGCTAGGTATTTAATTTTTGGCCTGTGCAGTTCTCTTTGTAAGGAAAGACAAGCTTCGGAACCATGGTAAATTGTGTTGGCTATTAGAAGGAAAGCAGATGTTTTATGATCTAAACAGACCTCCAGAATACTGGATCTTGAGTGGGAGCTGTGGTTTTGAGGTTGATTTTGTTTTTCTGTTGTGATTATTTTTTATTTTTCTTTCCCCTCCCTATAAGCAAAGATGAGCTCTGAACTGCAAATGGAGATCTGACATGCTTTCATGTTTACAAAGGGGAGCCGAATGTAGCGTGATAAGACTTAAAAGAGGAATCTTGGTCTGTGGTTGCTGATTTAATCGTACTGGGCAAAGTTGTAGTTCCATCTTTTCTTTAATAGAGGAGTTGATTACATTAGCTAACCCTGCCTAAACAACGTTTTGTTTTTTTTCTTCCTTGAACTGTACAGTTCTTACTGTCTAATTACAGTCTAATTACCAGAATATCTGTATTTTTCAAGGCATTATCTAGATAAAAAAATATTCTTAGTTTTTATAAGAAATACACATATATAATTTTAATTAGGGATTAGCTACTATAAGCACATTCTTTTCTTTCCCAGTTATGATGTCCACATACTCTTAATTCTGTATTACTAAAGTCAGAAGTGTATACAGCCCCAGTATAAATGTGTTTTATATGGTAAGGGATACATGCAATGTCTTTGTAATAAAAATGCAATACTGAGTATTGTAACTGTCCTAATATGTATCTGTCCTAATCCTTTCATTTTACAGAGAATCATTAAATGATATCAGCTGATGCCATCTTTTTGTTGTTGTAGTACTTTTCTCTGCATATGTTGCATCCTGTCTCCCTCTGGTATAATTCGTTTAGATTATTAGGGTCTTCTGATAGCAAAGACTGTTAGATCTGTTACATCCATGACCCTTCTTAGCCTTGACATCTGGATGTTTGTACCATTTATATGAAAAAGCAAACATGCCAACTACATTCTAATCTCAGTAACATGTAGACCGGGAATTTCACTGGGGCATTGGGCTGGGATTGACTGGGCTTTTTGATTTTATTTTTTTTAGAATAGATTTCTCCCTTTCTTTAAGGTTTAAATGGTAGAGTCGCTTTTTTCTTTTTTGACCATTTTGACTAAGGTTCTTAATGCAGTAGCTTACCCGTCTGGGATTCTAAAAATTACAGAGGAGGCACACTTCTGGCCTCTAATTCATCTTGGTGGAGTAGATATGGGCTTGCTACCTAAGGGTCAGATTACTTGGGTATTTTCTTGCTCCATAAGGAGCATAACATTACTTCTACTCTGGAACTCAAATGCAATGCCAATACTACCTTTAAGCTCTACTATTGTTAGAATCATTAATAATTATTTTCTTTGCCTCTGAAATGCATGCTAAAGAAAGCCAGCATTAGAAGCCATGTAGGAAGGGTTGATGAATGCCCAGAGTGTTGACCTGAGGCTGTAACTATGTTGAATGCTCCTGGCTTTACATCCTACAGGGAGCCTTCCAGCATATTGGAGACAACAAGCACTCTACAGCATCTCCCTCTGGGCTTTTCCCCAAACCTATTTTGGAAGTGAGCTGTGCAGCATGGGCAAGACACAGCTACCTTCAAGACAACCTGCCTAAGCAGTCAGGATCATAAAGCTAAGGAGGTACATGGTCCTGGAAGCAGATCTGCCAACATACCATTTCATATAGAGAGCATATGCCTGGAAAAAAATGGGTTTTGGAAAAGCAGACTGTAAGGAGCAGGCCTTCTTTGCTTTCTGCTGAGCTGCTCTCTTCAGAGTGTTCAGCTTCTACCACGGGCCTCTTGGAGAAATAACAAGTATAGGGAAGATGTTCATGTTCAGATTTTGAGATGAGTATAATTAGCATGTTGTTTTTGCTGGGGTACTTCTGGAATGAGTCTTCTCTGCGAAAGAAATGGAAAAATACTTGCTGTGCTTACAATATTTGTTAGATGAGGTTTTTGGTTCATGACTTCTTTATATTGTCTTTACTTGTGTTTCTCAAAAGAAGTAGCACTTTTAGTGGTTTCTTGATTAATGCATCCTACAGGACTATACCCATTGGGAAAAGCCCATTCTGGCCTGTTTTGCAACAGTGCTAGGCTAGGACAGAGAAAGTGTTTGGTTGAAAGTAAGTACAAATATGCAAAGAATGGCTTGAAGTCGTTAATTAATGTACAATAAGGTACATTAAGTACAAATATATGAAGAATGACTTTACAAATGTATAAAGAATGACTTGCATTTTTATGGGTTTAAAAACTACATACCAGAAACAGAACCACCATAGCTGTGGAGCTTTACAGCACTGCAATCTGAGAAGTGTGCAAGGTAGTTTGTTCAGGTGTAGCATAGATTTCTCTCCAGTACAATGACAACTGTACAAGCCCTGATGCTTGAGCTAGAAAAGTCTGTAGCTGTATTTTGAGAAGCTCATCTGAGGGGAAAAAAAAACACCTTTATATGATAGCTTATATCATCACTTATATGTTTGTAACTATAGCTACTTTCTTATTTAAAAATATCTTATTTCTTATTTAAAACACAGAGTCACTGTACATGAATGCTGAGCAACATGTGTCTCGAATAATTCCTAGAAAAATGTTATGTTGTTGACAAACTAAGCTTCAGATCCTTTCAGATAAGAAGGGGTGAATTGTGATTGGTTTCAGAAATAGTACAGCCATCAGCCTTTGACTAATCTGTCATGATGGAGTCCTCTTTTTTTGTTGGAACTTGTGAAATAGTATTTGTGTACATATTTCCTTTCTTGGCTCAGTCTCTGGTATCCTTTTTTCTTTCATCTGCAGTGAGTCAATGACTTACTGGCAAGGGTGTGTTTAATGCATTTCATAGAATGGTTTGGGGTGGGAAGGGACCTTAAACATTGTCTAGTTCAAACCCCTCTGCCATGATCAAGGACACCTTCCACTAGATGAGATTGTTCAAAGACCCATCGAACCTATATTTGAACACTTCCAGGGATTCTGTGAGGAGAGAATATAGTAAAGAAACCAAAAAAGACTGGTGATTGGAAATGTAAGAAAAAAGTAGAGACAAAAGTGTATCATAAAAGATGCAACAGGCTCTGGCATGCCCTTTTTTCATCTCCTTTCCCGTGGGATCTTGGTTGGAAGAAAACGGACACTGTTATCAGGAACTGTCCTTGAACCACAGAAAGAACGCGAAGGAAGAAGAACAGTGGAGAAAAGGCAATGAAGCAAGAAGATAAAAGCAGAACAAAGTAGAGAAAAACAGGATGTGGGGGCCACTGGGTGGGTTAGATGACAGCCGGTCATGTAACAGGTTTTGGTGTATGAACAGTGTGTGGGCTCTTGTATGTATCCAATCAGCACTGGTGTTGGTGTGCGTGATCAGTGAAGCTTGCTCTGTATAACCAAGGGATGTACTGGTAATAAAGGTCTTCACTTTATGATTCCCGTGGAGTTGCCGAAGTCCATTCTTCCGCCCCTTCCAACACAGAGCAGTGCATGTTTTCTTAAAGTTGTTCTGAGGGAATTCATTATTCATGGATATTTTTGTATTATAATGGCAATTTTAAAATAAGGACTTAACAATCACACTGAATTGATACCAATAATTCACAGAAATTACTGAAGAAAATCTTGTTTTCTCAGTCCTAGTTTTAAAATAGTTAGGGACAATGGAGTCCTGAAGCGTCACAGCGGAGATTTTACAAGTGCATCTAAATACATGCTTAAAGAGTGAATGCTGCAAATAAATCCTGAAACAGGGCATGCTGAATGAGTGAACAGGTGGATCAGCTCTTGCCAACCGTGACGCTTCATTTAAGAGATTCCCCTGGGGTTAATGGGACTGGCACCAGGACAGTGGGGGGTGATGTAATGGAGTCAACATGGCACATCACTGTGGAGACACTTGACTTGTGTCGCTGACTTTGAAGAGGAGAGCAATGTAACTTGAGGATCACAGGAAGAAAAGATCTAAGGTAGGCTAAAATCATTATACAGCTTCAGGAAGACAGAGATTATTGTATCATCCTTGGATTAGATACATTTAATTATGAAGTAACTTTAGCATGCAGTAGTATATTATAATTTTCTTATGTTAATATTAGTGAACTTGTTGTACTGATGCCACCCAGAGACTTCTGTTAATATTGCAAATCTGCTTGTTTTCAGCTGAGGTAGTATTATTTTTACTAATCTTATTATTATTTTGCTAAGAGAGTTTTTTAAGAAGGCGGTACTGTGCATATGTTTAACTTCATGCACAGTATTTTAGAAATGGACATCATGGCATGAGATGTCACATGTACACCATAAACACTACTGAAATTTTTCATACCTATGTTAATTTTTTAATGAAATCAGAATGTCTTTAACTTTGTTATTTACCATTACAGATCACTTTGAGTTCATTTCTAAATATACTGTTCTCTTTCTTACTGGTCATTGCTCAATTTATTTTATTGTTTACTGTCAGTCTACTTTGAAGGGCTGAATAATGAAACTTAGGTTAGAGAGAACTTTGCTATTTCATTTGTAAAGAACTGTAGAGCTAAGCCCTTGGCAAGTCCTTGGATAATGTAAACCAACAAACTATGGCCCGTTGGGCAGATACTAAATTTAAAGTAACACCAAGACAGATTTCTGGACTTCCTTTTTTTTGTGTGTGTGTTTTTGCTATGAGTATCTAGCAACCTCCTACCCATCTTTGACTGTTACCCTCCTTTGTCTTTAAAGCTTTTTATAGGAGATTCCCTTGACATTTCCTAGGAGCTGAGGGGACTTGGGGTGAATTTGCTATGACATAGGTTTATGAGCCATGGAAAACTTCATTTCCTATTAAATCTAAGATATTTAAAAAAACTTACCCTAAAGCATGAAACAAAGAGGAAAACCTACAGTGTGTGATGCACAGCATGCGAAAGAGAGCTGTAGCTTTCTTGGAACCAAACTCTTCTGATACCCTTCTTTTAGTTTCATGGTAAAATGTGCAGTTTCTTTCAGGAGTGGTTTTGAGTTATAAGGCCTGCAGTCTTCAGTCCTGTTATAGTGATAATAATAAAAATAAATATAAATAAAATAAAATGTTAAGTATGGTTTGAATGTATCTAAAGGACCTGGCATGTGATACTGCTTTACCATGAGTTTTTAATTCAAAGAAAAAAAAATAAAATTATAGACTATTAGCTTGTGCATTTTTGACTCAAAGGGGATAACTCATAATGGAACTGAAAGGTCTTATTTCACCTAAGGCTTTTCAGCTAGATTTTGCCATTTAGATGGAAATAAGTCTAATTATTCTGTTGATTTAGTTACATAAATTTTCTGTACTGTAACTCAAAGCATAAGTTCACTAATAAGTTTTTTGCTGTTTACTTGTGGTTTGTTTGACTGTGTTTTTTGTTTGTTTTGTTGTTTTTTCATTTGTTTTTCCTTACAGAAGTATCACAAAATTGTAGCTTTATCTCATTAAGGCTTATTCCTGTGTTACTTATGATGCCACTGTAACACACAAGAGATACAGTTTCAGAGCGTTTGCTGAAAATAAACCAGTCTGGCTGCCATTTGCTCTTCCTGACCTTATTCCCTCAAGCAAGAACACTGCTGAATGCAACAAAGACAGGATAAAATAATTTATATTTTAGACAGACAGAGGGCAGTCGGATTTTAGAGAGACTTCTTAGCGAGTCCTCATACCCTTCTTGTTCTCTAGCCTGGGCTTGCCTTGCCCTGCCTGGCCCCTGCCCCCTTATTCCAAACCTGAAAATGGTCTCATCACCTGCTTTATATACCTTGAAGTTTTATTGTGCCTTGCTGAGACAGCAAGACAAGTGGAAGATAATTGTGTCTTTGAATCTCAGCCTGTAGTCTTCTGGCACTGAAATACCTCTGTGCACTGAAATGTCCCCAAGATTCTTCAAGACACTTGTGTAGATTTCCTCATCTTTGTGTCTTTACTTTTTAGAGCTTTGCAAAGGATTGTTTCATACAAAATGCATGATGAAAAGTTAAGGTTGCAAAATCAATTGCAAAAAGCTTAAGAAACACTTCTTTTGAGCTTGCCTGTGTAGCCTTACATATAAATAAATATGTAAGGCTACACAAGCCTATAACATATACACATACACATGTACTTTGTTTTTCCTTCTGTGGAGTCCTGCTAGGTTCTGTGTACTGTGTCTGGGTTAGTAGCTGATGTTGTCTGTAATCATTATCTAATATGCAGCCCCATCCTCTTTCCCAACCAGTGTTCAGACCCTGATTTGAGAACCTATCCAGTGCAGATGGAACAAACAGTGAATTTAGCTGAAAGTTCTACAGAACATATACAAAGTGATATTACAGGCCTGAAATTGCCCAGATGCATACAGAGTGTCATTAAAAATAAAAAAGTTAGTTTTCTAACGTCCAAGTGTTTCTACTGCATGGTTCCATCTGTTTTTCCAAAGTGTATAATGATGCAGCTTCTACACAGTACATTTAATGATTCTCTGAAATGACTGAACACTTTTTGAGACAGAATAACTTTTTTTTCTCATAGGCCTTCACCTTAGGAATGGATGACCTCCTTGTGCTAAAACTTTCATATTTAAATTAGCAAAAAATCATCCTAAAACAGACTCCAGACATGGATTATTTCAACCCAGATGTTTGCAAAAGAAAAAGTATGCTCATGAGTGAAGAAAGGAGCTTAGAATGGGTGTTGGCAATATCAGCTGCAGCTGGTTATACCAGTATCGAAAAATTACATTGCCATGGCACTCTCAGAGTGGTTGGTGTCAACACTGTATTTTAAATAGTCATGACCATGTACTCGCCTTTCATCTTTTTATTGACTGTTTCACATCTATAATCTTCAAACCAAGAGTTCCACAGCCCGTTTTGCCATATGTACATAGCCCTCTTCACCATTTACAGATGTCCTCAACCACTGTTTTGTGACTACATTGAAAAAAAAATGCTTCAATATCTTGAGAATTGGGAGAGAAGCTTCAGAGGATGAGGCTTTTGTATAATTATACTTTTTAAAAAGAACTATTTCTGTTGTTATAGCAATGTTATATATTCTGCGTGTCCATGTAAAAAAAGAAAACAACAGCAAATGCTGTGTTCCCAGAACATGTGTGTTCATATAGCTGCACTGTTGTATATCCAGCTGATGACATGAATTCAAAAATAAATACTGATAATAATTTAGGAATTGGTGTGCAGTTATTTATGTGTGTGTAACTTGAAAAGTAGGAATAGTTTCATATTCTGAATACACATAATACTCCTTGCTGATTTTTAACCCACTTGTCTGCCCTGTTGGATGTAGCACTAAATTAGTCTGAGAAGGACCAGTTAAAAAAACAAAACCCAACCAACCAAAACCAACTATGAAACCAAA
The DNA here is from genome assembly GCA_027560015.1 of Chloroceryle amazona. Classification (NCBI taxonomy): domain Eukaryota; kingdom Metazoa; phylum Chordata; class Aves; order Coraciiformes; family Cerylidae; genus Chloroceryle; species Chloroceryle amazona. Next base: position 115,638 of record JANHFX010028987.1, on the reverse strand, counting down.
AAGCTCACTTGAATGTCAAGCATTTTCCATTTTTATCCCTCGCATCTCAACCTTCTTATTGTGAAAATGCTGAAAAGTGAAATTTGCTTGTTTTTTTCATTAATTTTTCACTCAGTCAGATCCTTTTTTAAAAAACAAAGCAAAAATGACAAACCCCAAGTCCTCTGCTGCTTCTGATGAATGGAAAATTAATATGACTACACTTGAGTATGTACCAGTGAGTTGTAGTTGTAGTGTGCTGTTTTCTGTTTTACATAAGGAGGAAAAATACATCTGGCTTATAAATCAAACCAAAATTTGAATACTTCGTTCAAGTGTGTGACTGCTTTATATATTTTATAGGCCTGTAGTGTAAATAACATACTATTGTGGTAAAAGTCTTCTATATTTCCTCTAGAGGACCATACTGAGAAAACTTACAGCTGCAGAATATCTGCAAATATGTTTGCTACCTGATGTACTACAACTATTATATTTACAGTAACAGTTGTATTTCTTGATTGTTTTTAGAAATTGCCCCTTGGTTACACGTATTCAGAGCAGAAAATGCTGTGGATTTCTCACAGTTAACGTTTGACCCAGGACAAAAAGAGCTTATTGCTGGAGCAAGGTGAGAAATCTGTTTTCTTTTCATATTGCATCAGACTGGATTTTGTCTTTGTTGATGAGTAATATTGAATCAAATTCTAACATCAACTTGCTCTCCTGTGATTTCCTTGCCTTCCAGATTCACTAAACTGAACATTATGTATAATTATTTCTCTTATTACTGACTAAAGATGGACTGCCTGATATCAGGGAACCTGATATTCTGGGTTTTATGAATACTGCCCTGAAGTATTCTGAAAGTTTGAATGCATACAGTAGAACAGCCAAATGCTGCATGACAATGTGATAAAAGTTACCATAGTATAAAACTTTTGATGATCCCAAATTTGGCTACACAATATGGCCCTTTGTGCTTAGGTGATTCTAATAATTATTCAGTACAGTGCCTGGAACAATCTGTTAAAGACTCCAGAATTAGGAGTAAAGTCTGTGATAATTGTACTTTTTGCACAGTAGGACAGTACTGTGCAAGCTGTGATCAACAGTAACACTGTCTTAGGTATCACCGTTGACGTGGTGACAGTCCTTGAACACTATTTTTTTCTTTTCATAGCCCATGACGTATAGTAAAACATTTTGCTTAGCAGAAAATTTTAACTATGAAAACTTACTATATAAATCTGCCTTCTGAAAATATTTTACTCTTGAATTACTTAAGTTCTAGTCTCTTCATTTTTCTGTTACATTTAGCACTGGAATATAATTCTGTTTCCCTATTTGTTTCTTAGTTGAAAATGAGATTCAAAATGCAGAGTCAAAAAATTCACTGTGAGAATTTTATTTTTTTCCTTGTGCCAATGGAAGTGTTTATCTCCAGGGGCCAAACTTTGAGGGTGGCATTGTATATGTCTCTGGCTCACCTGAAGTGGGATATCTTGTGCGTTCATGTTAATTTTTCTATTCTGTAATTTCTGTTCTGTTGAATGAGGCATGAGACATCAACTGGTACTGTTCTGTTAATACAGCCAGCGTAAGTCAGCTATCAGAGCCTCTCCTCAGTCCTGTGGAATTGTGTGTTGAGTTGATGCACTGTATAGATCTCAATAGCTGATTGGAAAAAAAAAATAATATTTTTTTTTCCCCCCTTCTCTCTTTTCTTTCTCCATCCTCTTCATCTGGGCTCCAAAACTTAGCAAAGAATATGCTCATTTAAAATTTGTACTTTTGATGAAGTCTTTTGAATCTCTATGGGTTAAGCTTTGGATGATTTTGTTGAATAGAGGTTGGACTAGGTGACCTGAGGTCCCTTTCCAACACTCACTGTTCTGTGATTCTATGATATGAAAAATATGCCAACTGACAGTTCTGCTTTTTGCAAAATTGATACAGTAAAAGCAATAAGATTTTTTTCTGTAAGCTAGTGCTTTTTCAGAGCTTCGTATCTCTTGTTCTGGCTAAAATTGCAGAATTAAAAATATTCCGTTTTTAAAAATCACAGCAGAAACCTTTGTTTTCCACTGTTTGGCATAGCTGACTGTTATTAATTCACAGAATTTACTGGATTTTTCCTTTCCTTATTGTGCATTTCCATTCTAAATTTTAAGCTTTTCCACAGTGTCATGTGTTTGGCCATGGACACCTCACTTTAGAATGGTTGCACTTGATAGCAGGTTTCTCTAATTGTACATAGTATTGATATTAGTATGTCCTTTTCACTACACATTTTTCTTGAAGCATTGGTGCAATGCTTCATTATATGGTGAAAGTTACTGTATGTCATAAAGTTATAGACTCAGAAACTAACAACCAGTTATTGGGGTGCTGTAGTACCAATAAGGCAAGTGTTGTTCTTACTGATTGTGTACTTTTCGCATGTAACCCCTGCTGCTTTGTGGAATGAAATCATTTACCGTGAATTTGTTGTCGAGTTTTCTGCTTGTTCTCAGGAGTGATGTTTGCAGCCTTTCCGAGTCTCAACTGGATGCACTGATGTTTTTTTCCTTAATGTGCTGTTTGTAGTTACCTTTTTCCCAGGGCCATCTGAACAGAGCATTAATATTACCGTACTTATGCTATGGCCTGTGGATACATTTTTAGTACAAGTTTCTTGCACATCTGCCTCAAGGGATTCACATATCTGAAGAGCTGTTAAAAGAATTAATTTTCTGTCCTAAGCCACAGAGGTACTCTCCTAAAGACAGTGGAGAGAATGCACTGATAATTCCCCCTCCGTGGTGAAATATCTTTTGATATTACCTTTTTTTTATTGCCTTCTTGTACTAACACTTCAGTACTGAAAAACTAATAACCGTGCAATGTGATTTCAGTAAGATCTGAATAGTTAAAAGTTCCTATTCAATTGTGAAAATGGCAATTTGTAGGCCCCTAATGTGATTTTCCCTTCTCTACCCAATTAATGGTGAAGAAGGGAAATGTGCAATGTGGCATGTGGCAAAGCTACAATAAACTTAGATTACTCCATTTACACTGCCAAGAGAAGTACTCCCATTATCACTTAACTTGTCCATCATCCAAACAAAAATGGGGGGTGATGCTTGCACCTGCAGGCTTTTGCTTTAGTAAGATGGTGTTGTTCTAAACCAGAGGAATGATTTTCACAGACAGGAACTGGGTCAGCTTAAGTTTATAAATGATTTTTTACACCTAAATGGAATTTATCAAACTCTTCCCCCAAACTCCTGTCTTAGAAACCAAACAAAATAATGTTGTGAAAAATTTATGCTATTGGAAATTCACAAATCCCTTTTCCATCATTGATATTCACTACAGATTATTCTCTTCCATTTTTTCAGTTCTACAGACTCTAAAGAGGTTTGTGACTTGTTTGTCTTAATACGCAAGATAGCAAAGATCCCTTCTCCAGAGAGGATTCCAGTTGGGACCTGCCAATATCATGCAGATACATAAAAAGACAGATATGATCTCATGATGCCTCAAAAGGCATGTCCTGTAGTGGCAGGGAACTATTGATAACATTGCATAAGGTCCTTGGGAGACTTTAAACTGTAGTAGCATGTATTACTCTGTTATATATGCTTAAACATGGTTAACCAAAATTAGAAAGAGAAGTAGGGAAGGGCTGCTAAAAAGACAGGTGAAGAGGATTGGAATTTTAGTGCAGGAAAACAAAGGCTGAGTGTGTGCACAGCACCTCCCCATAAATCCATCAGCAGGTACACTCAGAGAACAACATAGCTGTATTAACTACCCAGGGGTGCTGTCAGAACACCAAATTGGTTTAAGTTGACCACAGGTAATTTAGTCAAGAAACAATGAGTTTTGTCACATTTTACCAGTGTGAACAAAACAAAAACAGAACTATTTTTGAGATGGAGATCTCTAAATATATGAAACGTTCATTATTCCATAGTATTTTCCATAGCAGGCAATGTCCAGCAAGGTAATTACTAGTCCTATATTGCTAAGGTTAGTCTTTGCTGTCCAATTTTTTTTTTGAAAAAAGGTGGTCTTCCGATGTCTGTGGACATTCTGCAGCTGCTGTGCAAAAAGACTTTTTTACAATTTTACCTGACCCCATCCCACTCCACACCAGCTCTGGCCTTGTGCAAAATTTATGGTTCATATTCTATATTGTTCTGCAAAATGTCCAGTTCTCCTATAGGTCTTGTGTTGATTAATTCAAGGTCTCATAGCTTTATTTCAGTTTCCTTACACCATCTGCAGCAATCTACCGATGTTAATGCCCCAATACTAGCACACACCTTCACTTCTATTATCCAGTCCACCCTGGCACTGGCATTTCCTTTGTACTGAGGAGTTGCCTAAGATTTGGAGCCATCCTCTCCTTTTCCTCTCCCACCACCCCCATTCGGGAGAGAGATTGATGATTCCAGTAAAGTTTGGTTTTGGCTCAGTCTGGCTTGTTTCTAGAGTGTGCAGTTATGTTTCTCTGAACACAACAGAAACAAGTAACTGCAGTCCATTTTGTCATTCACCCTTCAAATTCTTCACAAATCCTGTACCTCAACCATGGAGAGTGTCGTTATTTCTTAGGTCACACTCACATCTGTTTCCTACCATGAATTCCATTGTCTTTTAGTAGTGATTGCTTTCATTCCCAAATATTGCTATAAAATACAGTTTCAATTATATCTCCTGATTTAATTGTAAAAGGAACTAGCACAACTTTCAAGTTTAATGAGGCTTGCACTTGCCTTTGTGTCAGAGTCACTTGACAATCATTAATGCCTTCTGGTGTAACAGGTCTGTTTAATAGCATATACTGGATCTGAAGCGTAAGTGTTGTAATACTTCTGTTTCAGAAGAGTGTCATTTGGTCTTCTGTCTGCTGTGCAAAAGGAGATGCCTGTGTACCTTTAGAGCAAGGGCAATAGCTTCTAAAATGACTGATAAGTTAGCCAGGATCTTAGTAAAAACCTACAGTGGCACTTCTTGCCTGGGACATCTTTGCACAAGTTGTCTGTGTAGAAGAAAACCATTTAGACAGTTTTGAAAAACTGGGGAGTGGAGTGAAGGGGGTGGGGACAGGAGAAAAGGCAAAAGGAGAACTTTATCTTGCCTGACTTTGATCAAACAGCCCAAAGTGCACAGTGAAGGCAAGTGAAGATTACAGTTCAATTTTTGAAGCTGAATTAAAGGAAGAATAATAATTTTTACTATGGTTGCTGGGTTTTAAAATTTACATTTGAAGAACATGAGAGATTTTTTCAGTGTTATGTCAATTTTGTCTAGTTTTAATATATAAAAGGATTTTTACCCCTAATAGTTATGTGCTAAATGGTATGAGACTATACATTTATGTAAAATGTAAAACAAAATAAATGAGAAACACTGTACAGAGAAAATTGTGTGGATGTAAAACAGTTGTTTAGTACATTATGAAGACTACTGGCTTCTGACACAGAGCTATGTTGCTATGTTCTCATGAAACTGTATCTTTAAAATTTGCCCTAGGCATTGTGCTTAACCTCATATATGACCTGGGAGATAAAAATAAATGAGTTCTGAAACCTTCTAGGGAATTCATTTGTTTTCTTCAAAAAAAACCTGAAAACATATGGCAGGGAAGAATTTATTTTATAATTAAGTGGCATCAGTGAAGGATTACTCTCAGGGCATTATTTGCTCAGTAAGCTCAAGGAAATGAGAGACTGCTTGTTTACCTTTTTCTGAGAAATCCTGATAAAATATTCAGATGAATGTTTCTCTGTATGTTATTTAGTGGTCTGACTTAGCATCTAATCAAATATGACAATGATTTCTGTATTTTGAAATGCCAGTAAGCATGGAGATTCACGGATTTCCCCAAGAACAACCTTGCCTTCTTTGACTATGTGGAAGTGCTTTGCCATGTGTCCTGCAGCATTTTCTTTGTTTCTCTCTTGGGAAGGTCAATTGAGTGGGGAAAAAGAACAGCTCAGGGGAAGGTATAGTGTCTAAATTGCCCGGGTAAATTGTGCACTGCATTTTTATCTCCTTGTACCCTGACAGTGCACTAAACACTTATCAGTTCTAGGTTTTACAAATTAAAAAATATTAAAAGTATTCCAGCCAATTTGGTGAAAAGTGAGTCAACTAGAAGCACTTTGCAAACCCTGTAGGTTAGGGCAAAAATGTTGCAGTTCAAAATAATTTACATTTTTCTTTTTATCTATGCTTTTTTTTTTTTCTCCTGCCCCCTGACCTTTTTATTTTATTTTTTTCTTAATGGTGTTATTCAGAACATGCAAAAAGAATTATCTCAGAAGAAACTTGTTTGTTTAAACTATCCCTCCTCTTCCCAAGCTTCTTGTGCTTAACATTGTCAACTGGTAGGAGCCTAGCTGGAATTCATTCTTAAGAAATGGTAATTTAATTTTTTTAATTCAAGTTGGGCTAGTTCAGCTATACTCTTAAAATTTTATAGTTATGTATCCGAAGTGGGTCTCAAAGCTATTCAACCTTTTTTTTTTTTAATTGGATAATATATATTTAGACATATCTTTCATTATATTTTGCACAGAGCATCTTAATAATGGTGACTTTCTCCTGTATGTTCTCCTGCAAGTTAATTAAACTTGCTTTAAGGATTATAACTTGCTTTGAGGTGGCTTATTGCCTCAGTCACTCCTTATCTTGCTGATGAAGGACTGTAACAGTGTGCCTATTCACTTAATGAGATGTGTGTTTGCGAACGTTAATTTCAACCATTACCACTACTTGCCATAATAACAGAAAGGCAAATTAAAGGATTCATTAACAGTCGTTCAAGAATCTCTAATAAAGGAATAAATAACTGTTCAGGTTTGCTTCTTGCTGTTGACTGCTCCCAGCAGGAGGATCTGACAGCTTTTTGTTAATGAGATGCTCTGAGCACTATGTATTGAGAGAATATACAAGCACCAGGAATTAGTGCTATGTTCTCTGAACATTCATTGCAGTTTTATTGCTCATTTAACACTTGGTTCAGGATAATCAGTCTGTCCTTCCACTGATTGATCTGATCTAATCTAATCTAAGGTATGGTTTAATGTGAAATCTAAGAGAAAGTATCATCCTCCTACTGCAAAAAGAGGAAGAAGGTCTTTCTCCACCTACTGTTTCTCCTACCTTGCCAGTGAGTTCCTAAGTATTTTTAAAAGCCAGTGCTTTGTACCTCTCCTGCTCATGCCTTGTTCCACTATGTAATTTTCTTCTTTGCACCAGCTCTGGTAATAGTCTGGATACAGAGTAGCACTAGTCAATTCACTAACCCCAGAAAAGTTTATTGGTTTCTTGTGCTTATTTAATGCCTTGCCATTTTAATTAGTGAAACTAACTTGCATCATCAAAGGAGCCTTGGAGTTGACTCAGCGTAGGATGAAAAGAGAAATGGCAGGGGTAAATCGAACTTCTTTGGCAGAGATCACTGCTATTTCACTGTAAACCATCTTTAGAAATTACATGGGAGGAGTGGTGTGCTGAAAGTACCCATCTTTAACCAAAGTCATGACTTAATGTATACACACTTGATCTGTGCTAATAGCAATACATGCCCTGCTGTGGAATAAGGCAACTTATGTCTCTTGATTCCTGTTTAAACTGTGTTCTTGTGTCAGTTAGCTGCTCCCTTTTTCTGAAATGAATGTTAGTCTGAACCTATGTTTTCTGTCCTGCATGGCCAGCAGTTTGGTCTTTGATGAAGTTGTCTACTTGTGTGTGCCTTTACGGCAGTGAAATGCAGGTCAGAAACCTACCAGTTGGCCATGGGCTGATAACTTCTTCATATAGAAGAGATCTGAGAGAGGTACCACTTGGAGCAGCAGTCCAGTCTGTGAAGAACTCTCCCTTGCCTCTGAAACATTGGTGCCTTGCATGAGAAATTGCAGTGCCTTTGCAGATGTACTTGGGTGGATTCACTCATCTTGTAAAAAGGCTGCTCAGATGCTAGGTAGGTGTGTGGGTCCTTGGTCCAAGAGTACAGTCAGAAAATTTAACAGTGCACTGATTCATACCGTGTGTGTGACCACCTCTCAAATTTTGATAGGAGCAAGATTGCATTTTATATGGAGATGTGTTGGCTTCATATACATACCTTGGTATGCATCCTGCTTCTGAATTTCCCAAGTACAGTGAGTTTCCACTGAAGGGAAGTGTTCTGTTGGAAACTAACAGCTCTGCCACAGGACTACAGCATGATCACAGGCAGGAATTTCAAGGCTCGCTTTGAAAATGTGGGCCACCATGGCCACTGTCTCCTTATTTTAAGTACTTTTAGCATTAATGTGATGACTTACATAAGTTTTGATCATTTTGTTGTTGCAGTTTCTTAATAAAATAACACAATTTTCAAAAAGTCCAAACTTTGGCTACCTTAAACTCTTTACCTTCTCCCCTCTGCCCCTTGCAAAATACCTAACAGCTCAAGCGAACTTTGTGTGTCAAAACTGAGTACTGTAGAAAAGAGGACACATAAGGTGTGAACTGTCTCAAATTTCTATTTATTTAAGCCCATTCCTATGGGTGGTTTGATTGTTTTGGATTTCTTTTGTTTGTTTGGTTTGGTTGGTTGGTTGGTTTTGAGGAGATATAAGAGCAGCATTTAAATTTAGTTGCAAATAAATCTTGAAAATAACTGAAGGTTAATATATTAACCAATGAAATAAGACCACACAGGATCTGTTATGTGTGTTTATGTGGGTGGGTAAAAACAGGGGGCATGTACTTTGAGATATGCATTGCAACATTAAAAAGCATTAAAGATTTGATCAGCCACGGTTATGAAATACAAGGGTTAACATTTTGATTGAGGTGATACTTCAGGGTAAAGCTGAACCCAACAACAACTTAATAAAATAGCTGAGTAAGCTCATGGACTAATCTGTATTAAAGCATCATATTCAGAAAAGCCTTGGCCTACATGCATCAGAGGTGCACAGGTGACAAACATTCTGAGGCTGGGGATATTGGGTGCTGTGTGTGAGAAGCAGAGGCCAACAAGAGAAGAAGGTAATGCATGTTTGACATTACATGACATGATGGGACTTCAGGAGGAGGATGAGCTGCAGAGACAGTCCGCTGGTGCCTTTTTGCCATGGCAAGAAATATGTAGAAGTGATGCCTGGCTGTTGTTGGAGATCTCTGCAGGAGTGCTACGTTCCAGGAGTTCTAGTCACTGCCGAGGCTGTATGTGGAGCTCCAGGGAAGTGAATATAGTAAGAATTCCTAATGCTGAGGAGCAACCATCAGAGAAGGAAATTGGATTTCACAGGACCTTTGAGTGGATTAATTTAATTTATACTGGAATTATTGCCTAATTAACTCCAATAGTGTTTTTCTTATTCTGTTTGCCAAGCTCAGTGTCTCAGTAATCAGCCTGTGATGACCTGAGCCTTCCTTTTTGCCCTTTTGCATGTTACTAAAAAGTGGTTAGTCTTTAATTCCTCAAGAAAGCCTGTCATTTCAGAAGTTATTAAAGAAGAGCAATAAGACCAAAAATCATTTAACCATAATTTTTAGGTTGAATTATCATGACCTGCTAGTTTGAAAATATTTATTTCCGTGCATATGCTATTTTTATATTTTTAACATTTATCGTAAGCTACATATTTGATCATTGTTATTGGCTGAGACTTCTATTTCCTGCAAAATGAAGACCAAAAAAAAAATAGTTATTGACAATTTTGCTTTTCATTATTGCAATCTGACCATTTTCATATTATAGTTCAACTAGACCACTTTGAGTAGGTTTCTTTTATTTCCAATGTGTCATCCTTAGCTTTTTCACATATTTTTCCTATCATTTCTTAATATAACCTAATGAATTTTCTACATATTTTTAATTTATATTATCTGCTTTCCCTCTGTTCTTGCTTTTTGTCGTGGTTGTTGTTTTATTTCCAATTCCTGAACTAGAATTGGCTTTTACCTAGAATTTTCCAATCTTGACTGTGGAACTCTGACTTTTTGCTTAATAGTTGATTCTTGCAGAGCTTATACTTTTCATTTTCAGTCCTAATGTTTTATCATTTCAGTAAATGGAATAAATTTTTCATCTTTCATATGAAATAATTTTTTGAAAGAAATGCACAAAAAGGAATCTTTTACTGGTTTAATTCCAGGAGATTTGGCAGCATGTCTTGCCATGCCTTGAGTTTCTGAGTATGCTGCAATCCCTATTATTGATTTAGGCTTTCAATTGCAGATGTCTCCTTTTTTTCTTTTTTCTTTTTTTTTTTTTTGTTACTTACAAGTTTTCCAAAAGCTTAGAGTACATTTTCTTAAGCTGTATGTGCCACTTTAATGTTCTTGTAATCCATGTCTGTGTTTAATGCAACAATATTGTTGCGTTCATGTTTTATAATTTGCTGTTTCACAAAGAAAAGAATAAAATGCTTGTTTTAACAACTGTTACTAACATGCTATACTTTCAAATCTTTATGGATTTTCCATTAATTTTTGATATGGACTTGTTTAGGAACATGCAGAAGATTAGTTTTATATTTTATCTGTAGTCATACTGAATTTATTCACTGCAATGTATGGAAATACATTATTGTCAAGGAGGTGACTGGAGTGTGCTTTCTTGGTGCTTGATTCAGTTCCCACTGATACCAGTGGAAATCTTTGCTGTTTGGTTTGAGCAGGCTCTTGAGTAACAGGTTTTAGTTATCATAATACAGCTAGAAAACTTGTTCAGTGCTATGTATGTAAAGCAAATGGCTTATTGCCTGCTGGCTATCTGAAGGAACAGAGGATGCTGCTTTATCTCAGAGGTAGTTGTGTTTTCTTTTCATTACAGCATCCCTTCTGTTTGCAGATATAGGTAACATATTTGCTTTCCTCATTCATTAAGAACCAAATGGAAACAGATTTACCAATTACCACCAGTGTCAAATCGGTTTAATTCCAGTATGTAAAGTTGTATTTGCCTTGTTTTTATTAGCGGCATATTTGGACAAGAGACAGGTCTATGTGCTAAGAGGTCTGTATCTATGCTTCAGAAATGTAGTTAGTCATTTTTATTTCACAAACTTTGTTGCCTTCAAAGCATAAGTGAACTAGAATAAAGTTAAACAGAGGTTGAGAAATGGGCATCCAGGGCATAATCTCAGTAATGTATTGAAAAAGTATTATTACGTATTTCATGAGTAGTGTTAGGGCTCTTCACATTGTGAAATTTGGCTTTGACTTTTTCTTTGGACTGACAGATTTATTAATAATCATTTTTCCAGTGGTTTTGGTTTTGTTTGGGGATTTTTTTGTTTGGGTTTTGTTTTTGTTTGTGTGTTGGTTTGGGGGTTCTTTGTGTTGGTCGGTTTTGAGTTTGTTTTTTCTTCTGTTTTGGTTTGTTTGGTTAGGGGTTTTTTGTGTTTTTTTTTCTTTAGATTTTTTTTTCCTCTCATGCTTACATATTTTATTTCTTTTTAGTTTTTTCTCATATATGTACTTTCTGAATGAGGTCTCACATGTTAGACATGAATGCTGTAAAATGTTAAACTATTGTATTTGTAGAGCTAAATGAAGACCTGCAAGGTTTACTGAAGTTGGCACATTTAGACAGGAATAGCTCCGACTGCTCTCCAAGTGCTCGTTTGCCACTTGTACTAGCATTATTTATGTAGTCACAGTCACTGTCCCACTTGCCCAGTTTATTTCTATGCTGCTTAGATGTAATGCTCTTATGTCTTGCACATTGTTTTTCTTCTTACTTCACTTCCTTTCTACTGTCTCCATGAAGCTGAAAATACTATTTTAATTGGTTATTGGAAGATGCAGGAGGTTAAAAAAAACCACTGAATAGCTCTGGCTCTTGGTTCTTTCATTTTAGTCTACCTGACACTTAGAGTGTCAATATTTCTAATTCAACACTGGATATATTAACAGGTAGAAGGTGTTGCTCTACTGCATAGGATACAAATCTCATTTTCCAGGCTAAAAACCCCACATAACTTTCAGCCCCTGTTTTCTTCAGACTGACACTGTATTTATAATTTAGTAATTTAGAATTTTTATCATTTTGGACAGTAGTTTACTTTTTAAGAGGCTGAAAATATATAAGGATGACAGCCTGTAAAAAGGTATTAATGATTTGACAATCTGTCTTAAAATGCCACATCAGCGATAAATCTTCAGTAGATATCTCAATATGAAGTACACCTAGAGATTGACATGACACTGTGCTAAGTACTGATCCAAAAACTAGAAGCATGAGACCAGACTGTCTGCTCATTTATTCTGCAACAGAGACTGCATTCCTTTGTAGAGTGAGATGGGGCATTTATGTACCAGTTCTGTGAGTGAGATTCTGCTGAGGTAAGAAGACAGTTCATACCTGCTGAGGATACAGTTCAGTTTCTCTGGAAAATAAACAAATGTTCTGCTTCTGTAAGTGGAAAAAAAATAAAAAAAGATTTGCAACAGCAGTGAAGTTGTAAGTTTCTTTAATTTTGTATCTGGAATGAAAAAACAAATGATGGTTGATAGAAGCTTTTATGGAACGAGATGAAGCTTCTATGGAATGAGACAAAATATCTGTGCCGAATATTTCTGAGGAAGACATTTTGCACATTAAAAGTATTTTTTGTCCTTACAGAGAGAGTGTAAATGTGTTAGAAAGACTGTGTATTTCTTCCTGATGTTTCAGTGAAAGTCTTTCTGGTCAATTTGTATGTAGCTTGTGGATGAAGCTTTCTATAAACATTGTCCTGCAATGTAGTGTTTTCTTTACCCACTTTGGGTCTCCTCTTGACTTAAACCTAAGTATTTTAGTTATTTCTTTATGGTGTTTTATCTGTGCTAATAACAAATGCTTAGTCTTTATTTTATTTTATTTTATTTTCTCATGAATTCTTGCCCTCAAAGTCTGCTTCTTGAGTTTTAAGTAACTCCCTTTAATAATATTTTTAGGAAAGACTAGTAACCTGATTCCTGTACATCCAGAATTTAAGTAAAACATCTATGTACTAGAATCAATCAATCAAATACAACTAGCTGCACCCCAGGATCCATGATTGTAGCTGGCCATCATAGGGGTTGTATTTCTGAGATACACATTTTTAAAAATACTTGTTTGTTTCTTTGTTTTGGTTGTTTTCATTTTTTTGTTAGGTTGGTTGTGGGGTTTTTTGTTTTCGTTATGCAGTTTGGATTTGTTCCTCCCCCTCACCTACACTGGCTCATTAAAAAAAAGTGAAATGTAAACTACAGGTCCTGACCATCTTTGCCCACTAACAATGCTTCATACTTCTTTGGAAAGAATTAGAATTATCATCTCAAAAAATATGGCCTAATGTTAATTTAGATTACACTTCTGCCAGTTTCATAGATGTAATATTGCAGATAACTTGTGAATATTACAAATATTTAAATTTAAAGTTTAAATTTACTTCTTTGGTTTACGCTCTTTGTTACTTTAAGTGAATTTGTTGTAATCTTAGAAATTAATGTTACAGATTTGTTATGAATAAATTAAAATTGAAGTAATTTATATTAGTTTTTCAAAATTCCTTCCTTTTTATTTTTATCTATAAAATAGAATCACTCTGTAGTGGCATTTCAAAATCAGAGTGGCATAATATAAGGTAAAATTTGGTCAGAAGAGGATTGAAGGATATTCTGTATGTGAAAATGCAGTAAAAAAAAAAAAATAGACATAAAGAAGAGAGGTGTGAGAAGAAACTAAGAAAGAAAGAAAAAATTTAGAAGAAATATGGACATGGAGCATGGAAGACCCTTATTGCAGACCTAGCATGAAAGAAAATCTGCACTGGAGAGTGCTGTGCTGGAATGAGTTCAAAGAGGGTGTGGTATTTGCTCATTTTTATGAGGATCAGGGACTGATACCATGAGCACTACCAACAGAGCTGGCTTATCAGGACAGGTGTAACAAGGCAGCTGCTTTAACTGACACACGCAGTAAGTTGGGAGGAATTGTGACAACGCACATCTATTGCACCAGTATGTGCTGAAGGAAGTGTTTGTGGTTGGTGAGACGTACTTACCCTTCTGAGTATCCTAAACCATCATTTCCCCAGGTTTCAAGCAGTGCATTTGTGTCACATCTTGTTCATGGTTTCCCTGAACTCCCAAGTCCTGTAGGTGCAGCAAAACTTCTGTAGAGAAAAAGTGGAGTGAGAAATCCTTTTGCAATAAAAGCAAGGGCTTTTTTGTAAAATGTGCTTGGTTCATGCATAGCTCCTGCTGTACATAGAAAAAGTCCTCAGATCTAAAAAAAAAAAAATTAGGCTGGCTACAACAGGACTTCAATCAGAATTATGAAAACTCTTGTGACTTCTACAGACACTCGATCGTACTAGGATCCTTTGCTTCAAGCGCTGCATCTCTGTGGCTGAGCTAATTGCATAAAGTTCCTGTCACTGTGAATAGACAGCTTTAATCTGCCTGTCCTCTTACTTTCAATTAGACATCTAACACTGGTCACATGAAGCTGCCAAAGCACTGAGTGTTTCTTCTCATTGATTCTAAAGGAAGGTTGGAGCAATGCACATGCCTGTGGTGTGAATATTGAATTCAGTCATATGCAGCCAGTCCTTTCAGCTGAAAATCTGATTTAGAAATTGCCCTAGTCCTTAGCCTTACGGACTGTATGTTAAGACAGTCCCTGCAAGAATTCAAGAGTCCTGGCTACTACTCACTTCTAATTGTTTTTAAAAAGTTATATACATTGTTTTTATTTAAACTCTGGTAACAATTTTTTTTTTTTTACTTAAACACTAGTAACAATTTTTATCTACTATTTTTTTAATTCCAGAAACTACCTCTTCAGGTTGCAGCTTGAGGATCTCTCTCTTATACAGGTATGTTTTTTTGTTTGTTTTCTTAGTTCCTCTGCATGATGTAAGTAAGCAGATGTTTTAAAGCAGATAGTCAAGGTATTCATAAGCTTCATAACTACTGATAAGAATGCAACTGTTTTTCTCATTTTGTGGCCCCATATTATATAAGTCATATTATCCATTTTAATTCAAGATTGGCTTTTGTCCCAGGCCACGCAGACCTAATGTTACCTTACTCTGTGGTGATTTTGTTAGGGTGGATCAAAAAAAAATGGAGGCTGGGAAAGAGGCTCATGTTCTCTTAGGAAAATGTTCCAACTTATTATTGTGCCACTTCTATATTTAGAGCTTATTGTTATTGTAGAGAAAATATTTTTTAAAGAATAGTGATAAATGAAAAAAATAATTCATACTGGCTAAATTTGGCAAATGAAACAGCAGATGTTCAAGGAAGTAGAGTAGTGTGAACATAGGTATCAGAATCTCAGTTTTGTATATAAGGCAGCTATCTATCGTTTAAAACTTGTTAGATCTTGGAAGGTGAAAAAAAGCCTTTTAAGAGGCAGTTAGGCTTCACAGAAAGGTAAGTGAGAATCCCCGATCAATTTATTTTACCCTGAACTTCAGCTGACTTCCATATACCAGCAATCTTATCTTCCCTCAGTCTTCTGAGTGGTGTTCCTTGCTTAGGTTTTGTTGCTTATATCTTTCATTATTTTTAACCTTGACATAATTTCGAACCTTCAGCATTCTTGTCTTCTTGGTTCTAAGAGTTTTTTTAGTAAATTAAATTGAGTTGGCTAACTTGTTGAAGTGTGGAAATAGAAAATCACAATGAAAAAGAAATGTATGTTTTTCATTATCTTTTCATTTATGCAATTTAAAATTAATGCAATTTAAAATTAACTAGCTTTAGATTCAGACTGTGCCTATTATTTTGTGAAGTAATACTATGCAGTTGAATATAGAAAAGTAAAATGCATTCATGGAAGGCTGTCCTTTTAGAATACCTTGTGTATGCTTACAGTCTTTTTTTACCATCCCAGGTTACTAGAAACAAGATCTGAAGTTAGCTTATAATTAAACAAAATTGCAATATTGATAAATATTCAATTTTGTTGCTAGTGCTTGGGGCTGTGATGCACCAAGCTCTTTAAACATTCAGAATTCAGACTGTCTGCTTTCATCCTATGTGACAAACTCAATATCCTGGTGAGTAATTTAGGTTAAATCCTGAAGATTCTTACTGAGAGGCTGCACTCATAGGTCTCTGGTGGTGCTGGTGTAGTTTATTCTGCTAATTCATAAACTGAAGTTCACAGCTTTCTTCTGTTAGCATAAGTATCATTAGGATGAATTCACTAATGAGGGAGAAATCTGTAGATTAGAGAGGTTTCTAATTGTGCTGACTAACTCAAACACCTTCCCACCCCCATCATCAAAAAATACAAAATGAATACAGAAATCATAATGTTGATGTTATACTAGGATACTAGGTTTTGGTCTTCTGAATGTGCAGAAGTCTTCTTAAATTAATTTTTGGTAAAGTTTCTTACTCCTTTTTCAGTGCTGTAGCACCACTAACTTGGTGCTGGGTATTTATCAAATGATTCACAGATTTACAGACTTTTCAGATGTGTTTTGTTGAAATAACAGAATCCTAGCTGCAATCCCAGTCATCCCAACATGTTGTATAGGATTATCTGAGGTATAATTGAAGTAAACCTTGATTTATGAAACATTAGGGCATGTGAAATTTCTCTCATTCACACGTGGTGAAAGAGATGTTTTGAATAGAATAGGATCAGAGGATAAAGTTTACCAAGTCATCAATAAAAAAATCTAAGTATTTTGAAGGTCCAGATCTTTCAAACCTGAAACTCTATTATGGTTGAGGGAGGTAGGAACAAAAGCGAGAAGCAAAGTAAAAGTTATATGAAATCCTTGCAAAACAAAATAATGGGATTTCACAGGAGAAATAATGCATGCTATAGCTTAACTTGTTAATAATGTATGTGCTAGTCAGCATTTGTTTGCTGAGGTACTGAACACTGACAATTTCTTTAGACAGAACCTTTAGCACTTTTTTTCTTCACGCAGTTGTCATCATAATAACAATGTGAAAACCCAGATTAATTCTTCCACTTATTTTGCTTGCTTTGATTTCTTTGCATGAACCAACCTTTGTGAAAACACACAGATGTTTCACAAGCTAATAAACTGTGATTTCACATCTAGAAGAAAAGTCACACAGTGGGGTGCACAGTAGCAATACGAAAGGGTTAGAAAGAAGATAACTTATACACCTGTTGTTTAATTATATTAGAAAATTGCTTAAGCTCTATCTTTGTTACCATGTGTCTGAAGAAGGATGAAAATTGCTGACTCTTCTCATGCACGCAGATACTTCCAGCCTGGAAGCAAGGATGATTGTTACAATTTTCATCATCCTTTTCTAGAGTTTTGAAGTAGACTTTTATAACTGTTTATTTTCTTTACATTGATGCTTTGCTTTTATTTATTTATTTATTACCTGGATTCATCAGTTTAATCTTTCTTACAGTACTTTTCTATCTGGAAAATAAAGGGAATTAGTAAAACTTAATCCTCACCATTGATTCACTTCAGTTATTTTTGTATAAACAAGTTACCTCATCTGTCATGCTGAAGTGTCTGTTGGAATGTGTTGTTTGTCCACACACTGCTATTATGAAGATAAAAGTCTTCATGTTACATGTAACAAACTGGACCAGTTAAGAATTGTTCAGTTACAGCAAAAACATATTTTCAAGTATTTTGTCTACAAATTTCCATACATTTTTATAAAGATAGACATTGCATAAATAATTAATTTAGAATATTATCAGGCATTGCAATGTTAACGACATTGTTTTGCAATAGGAAAACTGAAAAAGGAATAGAGTATAATAATGACTCTTTGTTTGCAAACTATTGCAAAAATTACTTGGGGCCAAAATGTGTGTATGCCCTGTTTTATACAAATGTATACCTGGAAAAATAGTTTGAAACAGAAGATAACATTCCTTTAAAAAAAACAAACAAACAAACAAAAATAAGGAAACCAAAACCAACCAAACAAAAAACCACCAAAAAACCCAAAACAAAAACAAAACACCCACCGAAAAAGCACCAAAACAAGCAAAGACAGACAGCCATTTGAAATACAAGTTTTCGCAAGAGAAATGCAGAATGGGGATTTGTGTATTAATGGGTGTAGTTCCCATCAGTTTAATGAAAGTTAATCCCTTGTAAAAGTGAGGATTAGAGTGCTCTAGGCTGCATCAGACAGGATGTGTGTATAAACGTGAGCTAGGACTATGCAGTAAGATATTGTTGCCCTTTGTGGGTACATCAAAGTTGTCATCCCACATGTCATGGTTCTGTACTCTGTACTCAATAGGAAAAGCCTGTTATTTGAGTAAGCAAGTTTCATATGATAGTGTCTGTCACAAACCAGTATTCGATTTGTCTCAGCAATTTCCTTTGTGTACCAGAATAAAGAAGAATTAAATGAGTGAAAACCTTTTAAGCTCTCGCCGGAGAAGCCCGAGAGTCAAATTGTTCAAAGTTGACTGTTGGAACAATGAGTGCATAGCGATTATAGATTAGGAAAGAAGCACTCGTTGGGCTATGGTTGTAAAGGACAAATATTTTATAACTCTCACTACAGGACTAGTAGGCACACAGACATAAGGCCTGACTCTGCATGGTTTTGTTTTGTGAGTTCTGCTTTGTTATTGTTTATCTCAAGTAGTTGTAGAATAATCTGTAAAAACATTGACGAAGATGAAAACTCAATTTCCTGGAAACTCTCTTATATTCCCTAAAATATAAAAGTAGAAGTCTAAATAGTAGTGTTTCAGTGAATAAATTTGTTTCCCAAACTCTTTTTAAAAAAGATATCTAGCTAATGTCAGTTTTAATAATGGGGCTTTGATGTCATGTAGAGGATGTCTCTAACAGATTTTTAAATTCCCGAAATCCTTTCTAAATTCATACATTTGTTTGTGTCTATCTACAAGTTTGCTGATGTATCTGTAAAGAATGAGAAGCTGGTTAAGGCATTTACAGGGCACTTGCTTAAGTTTGCTTTCATCAACTGATACTCCTATCTGTGAAGCCTATTCTCAGTTTGAGATGCAGAGAAGGTTGAATATGAGCCTATTCCACCTCCTCCTGTAGTTACATAATTCTCCAGAGATTTTATTCTCATGCCGAATATGCACATCTTTAAGTTAGACATACACATACCTCAAAGTCCATTTTGAAAGCAATTTTAGCCCCTTATTTACTGCAAGTTGCAAACTGAATTCTTTATGCAGGCTTAGAAGATTGGAGGTTCCTTTTCATGTGCTCTATTCAACTTTAAATTCTGGAATCTTGAGATTTTCTTTATATATATATCTGTGTATATGTGTGTATATATACACACACCCATTAATGAGGCATTCAAGGAATTAAAGGCATTTAATCCTGAATTGTCAGGAGAATGAGTTTTACCAAAGAGAATTCTTGCTGGTGTTTACATGTGTCAAGAGTGTCTGAAATACATATGATAGCTCACTTTTATATGACTCATTAACAGCTAGATGGGAGGTTAAATAATGAGTTAAGTAAATTGTAGTATACTTTGAATATATGATTTGTATTTAACTAGGTTAAACAAAGAGGGAATCTGACTTCATGATTGAGGTTTTTTACAAATAAAGTCATATGTAAACCCAAAACACCTCTATATTTTTACTTTAGTAGTAATACAGAATAAAAACATTTAACATTTTTTTTTTTTTTCTTAATGGAATCAAATAATTAGCAAGGTTATCCCATTTTGAAAATAGCCTTTACTTATTATAAGCTGAGATCATGTTATATTTTTAGAGGCTTTTATAACCTTAGTTTGTCTTTTTGACTAAGGCGGTATTTGGCCCTATCTGGAGAGAGTGGTGTTCCAACAGAGGTGTAAATCACTCAGACTCTCCTTACAATTCATTGTTTGGACAGTGCCCGAGGGTTCCCTTTGCTACAAACAAAACAAAAGCTTGTAAGAACTCATCGTGTATAATCAAGTCTTTAATTTATGCTGATAATAAAAACTTTCATTTATAATCAACAACTTCACAGATAAAGGTCAGGAAGCTAGGATTTAGTCTTTAAATCTCCTTAATTTGTTGAGTTGCCAAATAAATAGAATCCCTTAAAAGGCATCTTAACGCTTTTTCTAAAACTTTCATTCACTGTGTTTCGTTCCATTTGGGTTTTGTCTTGTATGCTACTTACAGTCACTAGTTGTGTAGTAGATGTCTGATTTGTTAAATACATGAAAAAAACCCAAACGTATTATTTTGTGGTAAAGCTACTTGTGCAAAAAGGAGATGAAAGAAAAGCTTTCTCTAATTTCAGACTTGAAGGCATAAGGGAACTGACCTAAGATGTCCTTAACTTGTGACAGCTGTAGTTTGGCAACACTGAAATGCAAAGCAGACTGAGATTTAGCATTTTATGTGAGGAAAAAAAGCAAACAAAACAAATGTAAAAAAACCCTGTGATGGTTTCTCCTGTACCTGGTATCTACTTAAGGATGAATTGAATAAAGGTTATTCCACCCTGTTACAGATGTTTTTCCCCCTTCTTTATGTGAAAGGAGCATCAGCTATGAAAACATTATTTCTGCTTGGGCCTTCACGTTTGTGTTTGGGACATGTGTTTGAAAAACAGATAAGCAGATTGGATAAGTTAGTGTTACTTTTGATGCTGTTCCAAGTTCCTCGAAAGCTTGGAAGTGGAGGGAGCAACTAGTGCTCACAAAACTTTTCCAAAGGAGACTGAGATGAGCAGGTACAAACTTCTGCTTGGGCACTAGGGATGAGCAAAACTTGAGAAGGTATTTGAGCTGATAGCTTTTGTGTAAGGTGGCGCTGAGCAGAGTTCAAATAAGAAAAAAAAAAAGGCATTCAGTGCATCTGCATATCACAATGCCATTTCTATACTTCTTCCTCTTGTTGATAACTTTCTGATGATAGAATACTGGACTTTGTTATACAGCAAGTCTACAAATAATAAAATGGGACAATTGGGAATTTAAAGAATAGTTAAGTATTTGTGAAGCCAGAGGTAGTCCTTTGTGGCAGGTAGACATGGACTTGGTGGCTGCTTTAAGTCCATTCCAGTTATTTTTCTATGTTACCATTAGTATTTTCATTATGCTGTTTTCTGTTCACAGACCAGGTGTTACTCTCCTAACTTATAACTTAATTGTAGTCAGAAAAGGATAGATTTGATGAGCAGTGCATAATTTCACATTCTGCACTAGTGAGACCACATCTGGAGTATTGTGTTCAGTTCTGGTCTTCACAGTTCAAGACGGACAGGGAAATACAAGGGAGAGTCCAATGGAGAGATGTGAAGACAATTAAGGGGCTGGGACATCTCTCTTATAAGGAAAGGTTGAGAGACCTGGGGATATTTAACCTGGAAAAGAGAAGACTGAGAGGGGATCTTGTTAATGTTTACAAGTATCTGAAGGGTGGGTGTCAAGTAGAAGGGGCCATTCTCTTTTCAGTTGTGCCCTGTGATAGGATGAGAGGTAATGGCAGCAAGGTGAAACACAGGATGTTCCACCTCGACATGAGGAAAGAATTCCTCACTGTGAGAGTGACAGAGCCTGGAACAGGCTGCCCAGAGAGCAGCCACAATAACCCTGTGTGATGCTACAGACTGGGGGATGAGTGGCTGGAGAGCGGCCTGGTAGAGAGGGACCTGGGAGTTGATTACCCGGGGTTGATTACCGTCTGAACATGAGCCAGCAGTGGCCCAGGTGGCCCGCAAGGCCGATGGCATCCTGTCTTGGATCAGGAATAGTGTGGCCAGCAGGTCTAGGGATGTAATTCTTCACTTGCACTCAGTACTGGTGAGGCCTCCCCTCAAGTACTGGGTGCAGTTCTGGGCCCCTCACTTCAAGAAGGATATTGAGGTGCTGGAGCAGGTCCAGAGGAGAGCAATGAGGCTGGGGAAGGGACTGGAGGGAAAGTCTTATGAGGAGAGGCTGAGGGAGCTGGGGTTGTTCATCCTGGAGAAGAGGAGACTCAGGGGGGGACCTGATCACTCTCTACAACTACCTGAAGGGAAGTTGTAGTCAGGTGGGGGTCGGGCTCTTCTCCCAGGCATCTAGTGATGGGATGAGAGGACATGGCCTGAAGCTACACCAGGGGAGGTTTAGGTTGGATATTAGAAGCACTTCCTCATGGAAAGGGTTATGAGACACTGGAATGGACTGTCTAGGAAGGTGGTGGAGTTGCCATCCGTGGAGGTGTTTAAGAAAAGATTGGATGTGGCGCTTAGTGACATGGTCTAGCTGATGTCATGGTGTTGGGTCATAGGCTGGACTTGATGAAGCTGGAGGTCTATTCCAGCCTCTGTGATTCTGTGAGAGGTTGTGGAGTCTTTCAAGACCTACCTGGATATGCTCCTCTGTAGCCTGCCCTAGGTGTTCCTGTGCTGGCAGGGTGGTTGGACTTGATGATCTCCACTGGTCCCTTCCAACCCCTACCCATTCTATAATTCTATGATCTAATCTTTACCCAAATGACCTCTTTTACATGTAGCTGGAAGGGGCTTTCTCAAGCTAGATAAAACATGTTAGATCACACAAATCTTATTCTTCACTGACATGTGTTTGTGGGGAAATCAGTAACCAGCAGACAGTGCTCCCTTGCCATTGAAAATTTTTTGCTACTGAAACAGCTGGTGTCTATAAATTCACCTATACATTAACACAGAAGTTGGCTACTATTCTGAAACTTATCTTTGGTCGTATTTGGCCAAACGCTAATTCACTCGTCATTCTGTATATTCTTTCCATGCATGGGATTTTTCACCCACATAGCTGTAATTACAGATATTATCTATTTGTTTCAGGGTTTTTTTGTGTGTGGTGTTCTGAGGTCATATGCAGATCCTCATTACAAGACTATGTAGCGGGCATATGAGGCAGCCAATTGGAAGTATGACTCCTATTCTGTTCATCCATGTTTGTTACTAATTTACACTTCACTTCTACATAATTGGAAGGTTTTAGTCTCCAGAATTTGTAATTGCCTAACCTTCAATACAGCTAAAATTTGTCACATAAATTTAGAAAGAGTCTAAGTGAAGCTAAAGAATACTGGCAAATTGACAGGGCCTTGCTGCTGCTCTGGCTTATTGGTATGTGTTAGTATTTAGGGAGATAAAGGAAAAGAGAAGAAAAAGAAAGCCAGGAAGAGACATTGTCAATTTTCAGTTAGTTGCTGTATCTGTCATTATTTTGTGCCAATACTGAAATACAAGTCCAAGTGCATTTCTAGACAAATTAGTCTGAACACATCCATTTAGGTAGAGAAGCTTAGCTTTTTCATTTCTGTCTTTTCTTTCTTACCTCTGCTTGTTAGACTACATGTCTTGTATGTTTACAATCATTTCTGTTCTTGTTTCACAGTAAAAAAGAAAAATAGGCACTAAATTTTTTCGCTTCCACTGGAGTAAAGCTCCTTTTCTTTTTAGATAGCAAACATTTGTGGTTTGTTTCTAAGATAAATGTGAAGCCTGGATCACCTGAATAGATAATATGAGTGCATTTACTCTCATGAGAAATAGAGGTGATATCAAAAGGTACGTGCATACATTTTACAGCAGATATTAATGAAACAGGTGATGTGGACTTTATGGTGGTATAATTTGGCTTCTCTTGATAATTTTTCCTGATTCAGGTGGTGGTCAACCAGACTGCATTGCATGCACTAAAAGCAACTGTGGAAAAATCCTTTCCTAAGAAGGTGCTGTCATGTTTACAGTTTCAAAAACATAAGTATACCAATGCAGTTGCACAGGAGTAATCACAAAGTAGCAAAATCAGACTGCGGCTTTCCAAACAGCTAAGACTCTATAGGTCCATGGCATACTTCAGTGAATTCTGGAATAAAGCAATATTCCGTGACAACTGGGCGATATTTTGGAGGGACACAGGCTCTCCATTGAGAATCAGACTCTTTCTATGTAGTCTCTATATTGAAAAAGTGAAGAAATGGTAGCAGACTGGGAAGAAAATGAAAGCAGAGAAAGGTGATACGTAGACTGTGAAAGCAGATTGTCTTCATTCTTCTATCGTCTTGCCCAGGTAGAAGCTCTGCCACAAGCAATTGCTGATGTACTTTCAGCTCTTTGGCACCTAGATGCTGAAGTGCTGAGCAACTCAGAAGAGAGATGGAATGTGCAGTATGCTTTGAAAGAGATTATATCTGTAATACAGTATCAGCAAACATGATTATTGATTTTTGCTTACAGATACTGATATGGAACTTCATTGTCTCTTCTGTCCTGTAACAATTAATTTGAGTTCAACCACTGTTTGTATGGCATACATATTCAAAGAGTAGGTTTAAGGAGACATCTCAGTCACAGAGGATTGTGTTTTCTAGTACTGCAGAGATCTGGTCAACAGGCTATCACAATGGACATAGATTCTTTATGGCTAATTCTCCATGTAGGAGGTGAGTTCAGCTAACACCTGTATGTTAGCAGTCATCAGTACCTAACATAAGGGCACTGTGTGGTTGGTTGCATCCCCTGACATTGTTTTTTGACCCATGAAATTAAAAATCTCAGCATTTAATTGAGAATAAGAGGAAATGGTGGATGGAGCAGCCTCATGTTGCCATACCACTAGGCAGAAAAATTGAGGATACGCTTCTCAACACTGAGCTCTAAGGAAAAGCAGGATTCTGAAATATGCAAGGAAACAAAGCAGCCATTGTGAGGGTGAGAAACATGGGCACTTGTTACTGTAACCTAAGGAAAAAAGAAAGCTCTGAGGAACCTGTAAGAAGGATGCTGGTGGCGAAGGAGAGTCCTGCTGTCCTACATGGTTCAGGGCACAAAGGGTTGGTCTGTCCCAATTCCAGTACGTTACTTGCGTGATCAACACTACTGAGCCTTATGTAAGATCTGAGTTGTTTGAAATGTTTGAAAGAGACAATGCTTAGTCATAGCATAGGAAAGTAGTCCTAGTCTGTACTGAGAATAGAGGACTAAAGTTGTTTCAAGTTTTATTCCCAGATGGTGCTACAATGTGATGCTCCTCTTGTCAAGTCCAGGAGTGATAAATCATGTCAAAATATGGATATAAATTTCTTTATTAAATGGAAAACTAGATGTGCTTGGAAATACCTGGTGTTTGTCATATATGAGATTTCTATATATATTTTTTGGTTTAACTGTTACTTTGGATTTATTTGAAGACAGTCAAACTGAAAACAATATTTATTTAATGTACAGACATCATAAGCAGCTACATTATTTTTCTTAATTGCTTTATTGGTAAGATTATGTTCTTTAGAGGGTAATTTGATATAATGAGCATTTCAAAATTACACTTTTTCTGTGAGGTCTAGACCTATCTGACACATTGCAGTATTTTTAGGTGTCTGCCCTCTGAACAGAGTCTGAGGTTAGGTGCTCGTGCATTTGGTCTGGTGCATGGCATTGGCTGTATACTCAAGTACAGGACCCACTGACACCTGAGTTCTGAGATATCTAGTCCCACTGAGAAGGAATGCTGAGACCACAGGGAAGCATAAATGTCATCCTTTTTAGAGTTAGCATCTGTGTGGAATCTGATAATAGGGATATGTCACCCATATGCATCAGTCTTCATTGTGAGTAAACTCCATCTATAATGTATGTTAAGCTCTTTCTGTCACGGTTCCTAAGCTGAAATAGCAGTAGATAGTTGATGACTGTGTGATGACTATTGTGAATTCTTAGGCAAAGCTTCATTGATGACTGAATATGGGTTGGTCTGTTACAGAATTAACCTTGTTATAGGTTTATTTGCTATAAGTTTGGGTTTTTTCCTTATTTTTTTTTTCCTGATTTTAGTGGTAGCTTCTCTAGTCAGTACTTCCATATTTCATGTTTGCTCTAGTGCCTGGAAAAGTATTTATTTTATTCTCTAAGTCTGTAAAATAATTTTACAGACAATTGTATTTTAATGTAGGTGCACCTTAACATAAGGGAATAAAGAATGATAGGCAAATATTGAACAAATATTTTTGCTGTCATCACCAAATTAGCCAAAGGTTCATTAAAGTCTGTGATCAAATAACAGGCAGTATGCTGAAAATATATTTTCTAGCAGTTACATTCTCACTGGGACTTGTAAGCTGCAGAGAAGATAACTATACAGGACAGAACAGAGGAAAAGAATTAATTACTTTGAATGAATCCGGTCAGGCTGAGGAACTGTGAATGCATTTTAGAGTTGTTATGACATACAAAACTCATGGATGGCACAGTGCTGTGGAAGTTCTATCATGATGCTTGTATATCAGGAAAGAAAAGGCATCTCTTAGTCTGAGAATACAGTCATGTTGAACAAATACACCTTGCAGATGGAGTCAGGGAGATCACAGAAGGGAAAGTTCTTAGTTTACTGCAAGAAGTAAGTAAAAATGTATTACTTGTTTTTATCTGCAAAGAAGTAGTAATATTGACCAGACTCTTCCAGAACAGCAGGTGTATGTGCAGTGCAGAACATAACAGAAAGGATCTTGGAAGTCCTTGCTGGGAGAACCAGTCATGCATAAACTCCTTGCTGCTTCTAAATAGCCAGCTGAGGGAGAAGTACCAGAAAGTTGGAGGTAACTTTTTCAGAAATTCACAGATTGATTCTGGTTTATGTAGGAAATCAGGGTCAAATAGATGAAAGAGCTTTAGTTACTTTAGCCCAGAAAATGGAGTTCTGAAAGATAAAATATGAGGAGAAAAGAGGATTAAAATCAGTACTTTTTTCAAGAACATCTGGTCTGGCTGAATACATTGCACAAAAATCAACCCATTAAAAATAGCCACAAAATGTTCATAAAAGTAGAGTATATCTGGAAGGCAGCCACTGTGAAAAAACATGAGACAGACCTCACCTGATCACTGTGGTGGAGAATACTCCTAGAGAGCCAGAGCAGGTTGGAGGCAGTGTAAGTGTATGATGAGCTGACTGAAGGAGAAGGGCTAATGCTGTGTTTACCAGGGTGATACACATAACTTTCAGCCAAAATTCTTACAGAGCAAATGGTTGAGACTCTCCAGATGCACATCTCTATAAAGAGCTGCAAATGTCTGTGCAGATCCTGGGTGTAGTCACTGAAGTTTTTTGGCTGAAACATCATCTGCCAAGAGCTCAGCAAAGCCCAGAGTCCACCTGAAGTTATTAACAACTATTAAATCTGCAGTCAGGGCAGCAAGTTGTACCTTACATCTGGGACCACACAGCCCAACACAATCACTCTGTTACCTGGCCTCTCAAATGATACAAGACTGAAACAAACGAACTTCTGAGTCAAGTGATTCACGAATTGCTCCTACTGTGGGAAAACCACTGTGGATTTTCTCACGTATAATGGACTGAATACAGTTGATAAGCTTACCTGCTCTTCATCTGGAGGGCAGGATGTAACAGCCATGAATCAAACCCCATTTTTAGAAGTGTTAAATCCATCTAAGTTAGACCCTATTTTGGGCCCACAACCCCAAAGGAAAATACATCTAAAATAAAATGAAGATAAATTAGTTGGAGGGCTTTATTATATCAGTCTCATTGCCAGAAATACCAGTGAGTCTGAGATAAAACAGGATAGGGATGGTCAGTGAAAATACATAATGGATTAGAATACTAGAAGAGCTTAACTAATTTTCTACCTCATTCAGAGGTAGTCTGTCATATGTCTGATGAACATTTGTATTGTCTGTGTGAAGTAGCATACTTTGAGTGTAAGAGACTGGTTTGTGTATCATCTCGTTCACAGCATGGATTTGGAGCTGTCTCTTCTGTAGCTTAATTGGGTTTTCTAAGCAGTAGGATTCAGAAGCCTCATTGTTTTTTCTCACTTTGCAGATATTTAATTCAAGCTTTTGTAGGACAGTTGTAGTGAAAGTTGGAAAATGTTTTAGGAACAGCTGTGACATTTTTTGTGTTGATTTGTTGTGCGGTTTTTTTTTTGTTGTTGTTGTTCTGGTTATTGTTTGGGGTTGTTTTGTTTGTTTGTTGTTGATTCAACACTTTCTATAGGCATCTTTGTTAGTATTGTTGGAAATGTCCTGGGCAAATTTTATGTATTGTGTGGTATAAGATGATGGCTTTAAGGGAGGGGAAGCTTGCAGGACTTCTCAGATATGCCTGTGGCGTGCTTCTGGGACCACAGGGCAGTGTGCTGTTAGTGCTGATTAGTGTTTGTTTTACTGACATTCATGTGAGATAGCTAAAGTTTTGTAACTCTTCAGGTCTCTCAGTTTATGTCTCTCTTGAAAGATTGACAGGTGAACGAGTGTGTGTGGATTTGGATAATGCTACTCTGCTCAGTACAGTGTAGACAGTCCTAGATGCACTGTAGTGGTTATGTGCATATATGGCATAGTGGAGGTGCATTAATCTGGCTTGTGCGTGGATTGATGGCAGCATTAGCTGTAGAAGCATGGAATTCTACACAGACTGTGTACCAGACTTCCTAATATCATGGGACTGGAGTAGCAGATGTTTGTGTTAATTGAAGCATGTTGAGATATCCTTTATCTCACCTATTTGTGGTATAGACATCACTTTAAAATGCCTGTTGAACAGAGAGTGTAATTACCATGTGGAAGTTTATAAATACTGCAATTAATGATTCTGATGTTAATGCACTGTTACAATAACTATGGAAATATTGGTTGAATCCCTTTTCCTGATGGAATTTGTTTTCCCTCTTGTTTTGTTTTCAGAAGGGGAGAACAAAGGCAAATTCTGCAACATAGGCTTTAGAGCAGTCAGATCATATTTGTTATAAGCCACATCAAAAAAAGAGGAGTATATAAATCTACTTTTTCTTGTCTTGAAAGTACAAAGACTGTTAGAGGTTTGTACAGCAAATTTTAAGGAAGTGAATTGACTTGATTAGTAGAGACTTCTGTGACATGCCTGAGAGCATGAACAGTGTTTAATTCCTCAGGACAGTGGAAACCAAGGCCCTCACAGGAGGAATGTTTGGTTTCTCATATAAGTTCTGCTGCTCATGTTGTCATCACTACTAGGACAATTGGACGAGACTGCAAAAATAAGCTTAACTCTTAAATAGACAAGGGAAAATGTGATACTGATAAAAAGCTTCTCTATTACATACTGTACTGATTATAGACAAGACTCTGTGATAATACTTATTTTCTGAAGAGACGAAGAGTCTTGTTATTATGGACAGATGTCATAACAAGCACCAGAGTAGCAAGTGTATTTTACACACAAAAGAGGAAAGTGTTAAAAAACATTAAGGAACAGACAGGTTGTGTTAAAAGTAGTTCCACAGAAACTACTGTGAAAGAACTATGTCAAATTTGAGCAAGACCATAGCTTTTTGCTGACTTATGTTAAAAACAAGTTGTGAAAATAAAATTTTGGTCTGTTGACAGAACTTTTAGATATGCACATTGAAAAATCCTGTTACTATGATGACAAGCAGAATTGTGTCCTTACTATTTGTGTAGAGGAAAGTGTAATCATGATGAGGATGGAGAAAAGAGTTAGAGTAATGATTATACTGATGAGGTGATAAATGTCTGAAGTCCCTACACTATGGAAAAATGTGTTTTATAAACTCCTTATATGCCTGTACCTCCTGTAAATTAATAGTGAAACTATAGCAAGCGTAAGTGGCAGGGACCCCAAGCAGAAGGTGGAGCAGTAGATACGAGAAACTTCATTAAATTTGTCTACCTTTGCCCATTTTCTGCTTGTAGAGGAAATGGAGGATTAGAGGGGAAAAAGTACAAAACTTGTATGCAATACATATACCTGGATTTACATTCTAATTTAGTAATTCAGCAAGTCTAGCAGTTTAAAAGCAAACACAAACTTGACATTTAAAATCTGTTTTTACAACAAACTAATGTTAAATGATTTTATGATTCTATAAATGATAAAAGTAATCTTGTAGGGCTTCTCAACACAGATTTACATGTGAATTTAACAGCAAAGAAGTCAACAGGGGCAATATTTATCTATTTCTAGCATTCTTTTTTGTATAGTTCGTAACTGACTATTTGTCTTCATTATTCAACATTTCTAATGTTAAAGAAAATTCCCTGTGAGAAGCTCTCTTTCATTGCTTTAAGAGTATCCAATGTGTCTGTGTACCTGAGCTTAAAGTTTCACACTTTACAGTAAAATCTTTCCAGTTTTTGACAATGCGGAGATAGAAATCATGGTGCGAAGAAGACTTCGCAGTCAGAGCACTAAGTTCAATTCTTCACAAGAATTACAAAATTAGTGTAATGAGTGCTGTGCTGTGTATACTGAGATCAGTAAATTTTCCATAGACATCCTTAGATTTATATGATACTGTGTTTGCTCTCAGTTTGTCCTCACCTGCTCAACTTTCCATGTGTTCAGGATGGCTGTTAGAGGGGCACTCCTTATTGTTTCAATGTGGCTTATGAAATCCTTTTTCTCAGGTTCTAGACCATTTATTTTTTGGAATTATGTCATACAAGTACATCAAGTCGCATTATTAGCTTCACCTCTTGTAACAAGGTCTTTATGATACAGTGTTTCAGACAGCTTGATTTCAAGTTTAAATTCTAAAGGTTTAAATCACAAAGTGTTATGTCCCATATACTTTTTTAAGTTCAATAAATGGGGAATTTATGGCTCCCTAAATGTTAGTTAAAGTCCAGAGACAAATTATCTTTTCTCCTATTTGAAAACTGTAATACCCTGAGAGTGTGTATGGTAAAGATTAGAGGAATGGTGATGATAGTACTCAGATGTTAAACTTTTTATTCAACAGCTGGATAGCCTAGTAGGAGCTTGCCACATGCCATTGCCTTCTCTTCTTTCCACTGCTCATTAAAATAATATGCCACATATGAAAGGTTAAAATAATATGTCACACATGAAAGGTTAACTGGAGGACATAAAAGTATATTGATCTTTTTCACAAACTTCAGCCTTTCATGATATACTG
Organism: Chloroceryle amazona; assembly: GCA_027560015.1. NCBI lineage: Eukaryota > Metazoa > Chordata > Aves > Coraciiformes > Cerylidae > Chloroceryle > Chloroceryle amazona. Next base: position 84,791 of record JANHFX010028987.1, on the reverse strand, counting down.
ATGGTTTGAGCATGTAATCCTGAATTGGGTAAAATTCACATTTGTGTCAAGAGGCTTTACATCTGCCACATCAAGAAGTCTGGCTACTCTGCTGCCAGAGGGACATATAAAGAACAGCCTTATGTTGGATGTCTTTGCCTTATCATTTGGTATTTCCAGATTCACAGCGAGAATCCTAAAGCCATTGTTAGATATGGAAGACGTAGCGCTCGAAATACTGAGTACTTCCCTGTTTCGTGCAGTAGAGTTACAAGGCGTGATGTAGTTATTTTAAAGTCAATATAAATACTTAAGTACAGACTCTGCTTGCTCAGGGGAAGATTTTCTGTGGAAACTGACAGCAAGAAACGGTGTGTTGAGGTGACTTTTCTTTATTTCCATCCTTCTTATCTGCAAGTCGAGGCCATATCCATCCAAACAGTAGTTTCCCAATTTTGAGTGTCTGAGTCTCATAGTTTTCTCAGGTCCAATAACTTTCTTTAAAGGATCACTAAGTGTTTGCAAAATGGTAAGTAGGTAAAACTCTTCATGGGTGTTGAGAAAGATGATAGTGTCAGTCTGACAGATAGATCCTCAAATGGCCAAACTGCTCAAGTGGACAACAGGATTTGATTTCATTGGGGATGTCATCTCTCTCTCCATTTGTGACTGGGCATTGCCTTCCTCTCCCACTCATTGCTTTCACTTTAGTGGTCTGTAAATGAAAAGTGAGTCACTTTAGGCCATTTTAGCTGATGTAACCACTTTCCTGTAGGAAAATGCAGATGTAAAGGCACCAAGAAGGAAGCAGGAATTTGTGTCCAGGAGCAAGATCAGTTTGTGGTGAAATGGAGCACTGAAAGGACTCACCAGGATTGCCTGAAGGGGTCATGGAAACACAGCAGTCTAATCCTGGGGCAGAACTGGGAACGGAGATGGGAACCCACTCTTCAAATCATCATGAATTACTGGACATGAACTCATCCTGTTTTTTGTTCTGACTCATAATTTTTGTCTGTTTGCTTCTATTTATCAAAAAGAGAAAAGGGGAGAGAGCAGTGATTTGTTTAGAGGTAGTAGGTAAAAACACAATGGTCGTGAATGTACATGCTGTTAAAGAAAACCAACCAACCGAAAACCCCAGATGAATCCAAAATCTCTTAAGAGCACTTGCTCTCTTAAAAATAATTTTAGAAGGAAAAAGAAATTAAAAATATCTGAATTTGTGAGCTGCAACCAGTAGGGCTGGGTGCATCAGCTTGGAAAGTAGCAGTATGGCTGAACTCCCCTGCCATTCACCTTCTCTTTTTAAGTGCTACTGCTAGAGATTACAGCACAGCCTGAAAAGGCCAAAGTCTTGGACAGCTCAGAGTTTGAGAGGGAATAAATTTTTTACTTGTAAGATTCCAAACCCCTACTATCACTTTTTCCTCTTAAAACATTATCTTCTTAAAGGCATTTTTGCCTCTGTTGTTTTATACAATTCACGCAGCTGGACTGAAAAACCATACTAAAACAGCTAGTTTCCTTGCAAGGAGTTACTTTGGTTAAAAATCTCTTCTGACAGTTTATATGTCTTTGTTTTCTCCTTGTCTTCCTTCAAACTTAAGATGCTAAACTGCCCTTGGAATTTTCAAAATTTAATCACTTTGACGTATTTTGCTGTCCCAAGAATGTAGAAGAGGAATAAGGAAATGAAGAATAATCAGAAAGCAAAAACAACTCCATATAAAGCTCCTAGGCATAGTAGAAAAGCCTCTCTTAGTAAGTTGATGATATTGGTCTGTTTTGCATTGTGTTGCTGATATCAACACAGGGCTGTAATGCAACTGTCCCAAATCTTGCTGTTAAACTGAGTAATGTTTTCTGTTCCATGGATGACACTTCTTTCATCATGTGAGTTGTATGCTATGGAGCTGTGTGAATTTGGAGATTCTCAAAATAAGATGTGCCCATTGTGCTAATGAAAAATATATTGGTAGCGAGGTGTTCTATAAATTCACAACTGAGGAACAATGACTGAAATCATGAAAGTGTTAAAGAAAAAATGAAGAAGGAAAGTCACTATATGCAGACAGCACTCTTATTTTCAAAATAAGTATGTAATTTCTACCCACTCTCCTGCATTTTTGGGATTGATTCCAATCTGCTCCCAACAATGCAATGTTTAAACAGTGTGTCTCAGGCTGTTCAAATTGTATTTTTATACAGTAACTATAAGGCAAGATCCCGTCTTTTCTTTGAATGACTAGCACAGATGCTGGGTAGACACCTAGAAAAATAGTTTTATGATTAAAAAAACAATTGCAGCAGGTCCTTGGCAAACTCATCTGTCACTGTTATTGGCAGAACCTGAAGCTACGTGGATCTTTGTCCTGTGCCTAGGAAATTGAGTGGACCTTTGGCTACCACTAACCTCAGTTCAGCCCTACTACTTTTATTTCAAGGACCTTTCTGACAGGCTTCCGTCTGATAATAAACTCAGTCCAGTGTGATCTTGTGAGAAACACTGGCTTGATCACAGCAGCATGTTCCTCTCTTTACATCTGCATTCTGGCTTTCAGTATCATAATATCTCAAATGGAAAGCAAATAAAAACTTGGCTGTAACTAGTGTCCTGATACCAAAAGCCACCAAAAAAAACCCCAAACCAAAACCAAAAAACTAAAATGCCATGTTACATAGTTTGTGACTAAACTAAATTGGTATAACTTGCCTATATTTCAAAATTGGGACTGTTTCTTGAGCATCTCAGCTGGAAGCCTGAAACTACTGCAATGAAAACCAGTACTCATGTGAGACTTGGAGAGAGCGCTTAAATAATGCATCACTACATCAGATGTGCAGAGCTACTTGTGAGCAGAGTAAGAAAGATAGGCTTTTTTTTATTATTTACATTTATGTGTATTCATGTGAGGAAAACTAACAGAGTGTAGGTTTTTTCCCACTTAGGTACTTGAATTCAAAGCTGAATCCATGTACTATTTTCGTTGATGCTTATTTGGGCAAGTACTCACTCATCCAATTTCATGTCATTTTAATTGTCTCATTTACAGTGACATTGCTACCAGTGCCATGTAGTGTGGTTTGGGGTAATGTTGTAAAAGGGAGGGAAAAGGGGAAGACCTATTTATGTTATAAAGCTGATAATCTTTTTCCAGTGTTATAACCACAGGACAGAATTGTGCTTTATATCTCTTTCAGTCTTATTCAGAGTCTCTCTCCTTTCCCTCAGTGACAGGCATAGCTTTTCTTACTGAAATCCCAGTGACCAGCCTCTGATGTTTGTTTCTTTGGGATGAGAAATCCCACTTGTGTTTGGCATTATGTAAACCTGTATCTTGAGTGGAAGATTAACAGGATGACTGAATCTATTCAGAAACAGCATCTCCAAAGTAAAATACTTGTTTAACCCTATTCCTCAAAATATGAGGCAGAGTTAAGGCTAAACACGGTAAACAAGCATTTTATTCATGCATCAGTTCTAATTGTAATCTCAGTCTTTCTCTGTAACTGTTTGTTCCCTTTTCTCCAGCTAATTTCGAGTTGTGGATTATCTGGATACCTGTGTGATCTCTTCATCTATAGGTCTCCTTCCTTGCCCAGTAGTACTTGCTAACTTTGAGCAGTATCTAGTTTCCCACTTGCCTGTCTGCCTGTCTTTAGACTAGAGGACCTTCAATATATTCAGTAGGGTTTCCTGATCCAGGACTTAGCTGTGAAAAGTATAAATCATTCTCTGCTTGATTTGAGATTGATAAAGGATATTTTCCAAGAAACACTTCCTTTATTTTTAATCTGGAGTCTCTTTCTATAGCTTTCATTCCTTACTTGTTCTCTTTTTTTTTTTTTATTGCCTCTTTTATCGTGGACAAACATTTGGCCTACATGCTGTATTCATAAAAGAAGCTTTCTGAAAACTGTGGAGTTCAGTTTAAATTCAACTGTGATGGTCACAGGGCCTTCAGGGTAGAAAGGAGACTGTTGGAAGCTGGAGAGAAATAGTTGAAAGTCAATGATAGAAATGTTCAGAACTAGATGAAGGTTATAATCTGATTATTTTAGGGAATAGATGAGAATTTTCATGATGAAAGAAAAGTGAATTCTGTCTAATCTTAGTGAGCTGCTGTAGCCAAAGTAAGGAAATCTGTGATTGTTTTACAAAATCTCAGATTTTTTTTAGCATTTCTTGAATTAAACATTTTTAATTTTTCTTCCAGAATAGTTTGTTTTTGAATGGACTTTGGTTTATTCTACAAGGGAAAACACCTTTCAAATTTCAAATGAGGAGAAGTCTAAATATTTTGAATTAAATTAAGCATTCAGTTGATATTGAATTATTTAGAAGACTGAACAAGAAAATTTTCTATATTTTCTTCAGCAAGCAAATTGAAATATCCATTGTATCTATAGCTCTGTCTGGGACCTTGTCTTGCTGACCTTTGCAGTGTTGTGCTGGCAAGTAGAAACGGTTTGATCAGGACAGGGAGAGCAGAACAGAAGACATGGGTAGACTTTGATAGATGTAAGCTTTCAAGTTAAAATTAGTATACACAACTGCAGCTAGATTGGCTTATAAATGTTAGCTGGATAAAAAAAAAAGCTCTGAAAGTATTTTATCCCATATAGATTCCCCAGTGGTAACTCCTATGTCTCTGAGACTTTTTAAGCATTTATTTCCTCTACTTTCTGAGTTTGGATTTGCTAACATCATGATTTTATGATGTTTTGATCTTCAAAACATACCTCAGACCCAAATTATTTCCTTTTCAAGTTGGTTGGTGCTTTGAAACGTGGGACATAATTTTCATTATTCCTTGTGAGAAAGTCAAAGCTCTGACTTTGGCATCTGTGCCACTCAAATAAAGTACCTGCTGCAAGCAGAATGGTGCTTCTGCCTGGCAGGTCCACAGCTAGTTCCAGGAGACAGTGAACCTATTTATAATATAGAATGAGTTCAAGCACGCAAAGGCAGAAACACATGGTGATGTGATTCCTGGACTGGTGCCATGTACGTGGAAGCAGATTGCTAGCACATCAATGCAATCAATGCAGTGCAAAGGTTCTCAGGCACCAGAAAATGGGCATCAAAACCTGAAGCCTCTGTTACTGATGTGAAGTAGTGTTTTATTTATATATGTATATATATTTTTTTTTTTGAAAAGTAATGTACCTGGATTTTTACTACAGATCAGCTAAAAATATGTCTGACAAGTAGAAATGGATGGGCATGGAAGTGTGTGGATGAGCAAGGAGCTCCTGACTGAACTCAGAAGACATAAAAATGAGTTCTGCAAAATACGAAAGAAAGGGCAGCTGACCCAGGAGGAGTGTAGCATAGCTGATTTTGCAGGCATAGGCTGAGGGAAGCCGAGGTTGACACTGAGTTTGATCTGGGAAAGCATATGAAGAGCAATAAAAGATTCTTTAAGTGCCTTAACAGTAAAAGGGAGACTGGGTCATATGGGAACTAGTGACAACATGGAAAAGGCCGAGGTACTGAGGGCCATCTTTATCTCAAGTTTTGCCAGTAAGACTAGCCTTCAGGAATCCCTGGCACTTGAGACCCATGGTAAAGTTTTATCTCTTCTTTCAGTGCTCTTTTCTAACTGTCCTTTGTGAGGCAGCATCCATTATATCTCACCCTCAGTATTTTTCCCTCCCTCTGTTGCAAACACCAGTCTACTCCAACCAAATGTAAATGTCATCAATGGATGTGTATTACTGACTTCTCTTAGCAGGAGCAGCAAACTAAAAAGGCCAGTGCAGACAGCAAGAACATGTTTATTGCATGGACGTCGGCATGGGCACGGATTGTAGCCAGGCAACAAGAAAACAGAATGTTCATTTATTGGACAGAATGCAGACCAATCTCTAGACATTTTTCCTTCTGGTTTCAATCAGAAAAAGCAATTTGAAAAGGATATGTGTAGAATATGCAGAATTTTGCACAAGGGAAATTTCTGTAGCAAGAATAAATCAAAAATGGGGGAAATATAGGTAGAAAGACAAATTCAGATTCAAGTAACAAGATTATGAGCTCTGACTAGAACAGAACAGATTGTAAGTCACTGGAAAAGTGCTTCCAGTGTAAAATAAACAACATATGAAGGAATAGGAGGAAATGTGTGCTGCCTGAATCTGGATGTTATAATAAAAACAGAATGCATTTTGAGTGTAGTCAAGACTTAAGACAGGATTTAGATTATTGATTTTATCTTAATTTAAAAAATAGACTTTGTCCATATTTGATAAACAGTTCATATTATTTCCCTTGCTATGAAGAATAATTTTAGTGATGTTGATTATAAATGACACTCAACTCCCTTTCATGTTTGCTGAAATTCTTTTTAAACAGCATCAATATATATCATTTTGATGGGAATTTATTGCTCCTTTGAAGTAAATTAAGCTAAAGCTGATAATGGGTGATGTAACTATTTAGAGTTATAATTAGAAGTTTAAATTGATGCCTATACTGGGTCAGATCATACTTAGTGTACTGTCTTGTCTTCAGCCCCAGAAGGTGCTTAGGAAAAGCCTAAATGTGTAATGATATTACCTCAGAAAACTTTCTCAGCTATTTGAAACCAAGGAGCTTCCTGAGACGAAGGTAGTATCTTGGATGGGTTTTTACCCAGACAGCTTTTCCACTGTCACAAGGGATTTGCAAAGTGGAGTAACCACAAGAAAAGAGCTACACTATTCGGTGGCAGAAATTTTCATAATAATTAGACAATTATCTGTTTGATTTGTTTTTGTAGAACAAAATAGTAATCTCATGTAATGAGAGCAGGGCAGATTTAATCAAGAGCTCACTTACCTGAGCTCTTAATTAAAAAAATGAATGGCCATTGTCATGGGTGACTCCCTTCCAAAGGGAACAGTAGGCCCAAAAGGCAGACAAGACCCATTTCTTAGGGAAGTCTTCTGCCTCCTTGGGGCCTGAGTTAATGATGTGAAGAGAAAGCTTCCAACCCTGGTACAGCCCTCAGATTATTATCCATTATTGATTTTCCAGGTAGGCAGTGATGATGTTGCAACAAGAAGTTCAAAGACAAGAGAGATTTCAGGGCCTTGGGATGACTGGTCAGGGGATCAGGAGCACAAGTTGTGTTCTCCTCTATCCCCCCATTTGTGGGAAATTATGAGGGAAGAAATAGGAAGACCTATCAGAGCCTTCTGTCACCGTCAGAAATTTGCATTTCCATGATCATGGGTCAGTTTACACACTACCAGGTCTGCTGGTGACAGATGGGATACACCTGCTCAAAAGGGGAAAAAGACTTTTGAATAGGATTTGGTTGGGCTCACTGAAAGACCTTTAAACTAGATTTCAAGGGGGAAATGGATAAAAGCTGGCTTGCTGGAGGTAAGTCCGGGGGCAGTGCTTCAGTGTTTGTGGGATGGTGTGCTAGCGAGGTTCTTTGCTCTGCCATCCCAGGGGAGGTTGGGAACAGAGTACCACACGATAGCAAAGACACAAGGGATACTGATGGACTAGAAATCATGGAAGCACCTGGGAATGGTCAGGAAGGAATTAGGCCTTCTCCCGCCAAAAAGGTTATGGGATCAATAGCCCAACTGAAGTGCATAAACACCAATGCATGCAGCATGGGCAACAAACAAGAGGAGCTGTAAACCATTGTACAGCAGGAGAGATGTAACATAGTCACCATCACAGAAACGTGGTGGGATGATTTGCACAACTGGAGTCCCGGTTTGGATGGCTATAAACTCTTCAGAATGGATAGGCCAGGAAAGAGAGGGGTGGGGTGGCCCTGTGTGTTAGAGGGTGTTTTGGTTGTCTTGAGCATAATGATGGTGATGATAGGTTTGAATCTCTATGAGTGGAATCAGGGGGAAGGCAAACAAGGCAGATATCATGGTGGGATTCTGTTATAGACCAACCAGGCAGGACGAATAAATAGATTCCAGCAGTAGTTTCCATAAGGTGAGGTATGGAACTAAGCTTGTCTCAGCTTTCTTTGTGCAACACCTGATGATCAAATCACCACGGTAATTCACTCGTTGGCTTCTCTGCTCCTGTAGGGTACCACAGGGAGAGAGAACCTAACACTGGATCATTTTCCTCTCCCTCTGCTCAGTCATCTGCTACCACATAACCAGGACTTCTCTCTTGGGCATAGTACTGTCTCATAGTATCCCTGAAGGTTATCTCAGCAGATGCCTGTATCTGTTTTACCTAATTCTTCAACAGTTCAGCACTTTCACTGTGCCTGTGTAGGCATTTACAGTGAACTTTTCCATCTCAATCCAGTTGAGGATTCTTCCCAACCACAGTATGTAATTTTCTCAGAAAAGGCCAGAAGACACTTGCCTTATCTGCTCACTGGGGCAGTGAGATACCCTACCCTCAGTGATACAGCATATTTACTCTGTGTGATTGCCAGTAGTATTAGCAAGTGCCTTCCCTTCATCCAGTTCTGCTCCCACTTGCAGTGTTTAGGCTGAGGAGCATGCAGGAAACACAAAATGTGGGAAGTTAAAAATGTGTTAACTTGTACTAAGATATTAAAGAAATTCCCTTTGTACTCCCTGTGCAGCATAATACATCTGCCTCTTGTGCGCAGAAAGTAGCCAAGCTACTGAAATTTTTGTCTGTTTCCTTTATTTTCATTTATACAAGTGCATGTTTCAGTTTGGAATTGACTCCGAACAGATTAGCGTTTGTGGAGAACATACCTCCTAAAATAGACAAAACTTTGATAAGGGATGTTATTGTGGTGGGGACAGTGGGAGGGATTTGAAAGCATGCATTTTAAGTATGTTCAGACTGTTACCAAGTCAAAATTGTTATCTGTGCTCTGCCTTGCATTATCTGCATTATCCCCCCAGGATTCTTGAGATACCAATCTCTCTTCATTAAAACAAGAACAGCTACGTGATTGAGATTCCTGCTTGGTTTATCACATTTGGAAAGCTAGCATTCTTTCTACAGTAAGACATGCCAAGCTGCATCTACACTAGAAACATAATGTATGTAAGAAAACAATTTGCAGCTATCACATCAAACATGATTTTGGATGAAATTTAGAATGAGATTAAAAACATCTATTTCACATGCATTACTCTATCCATTTATTGAGACAAGTTTGTATTTATTGATGCTTTGACTACTGTATACTGGAAGTTGCTCATGTGAGCATTAGGAGGCATGTGGTGGGTTACTGGACTGGTTAGTAAAAATATGCTAATTTACTTTGCACATTTAGTGAGTTATTTCCACTATAGAGGAGTTCACTGATAACTTTGGAAGGAAGGAATTCAATTGATGAGTACAAAAATAATTCCTAATTGCCATGAATACAGTGCAGCAGTTTGTTGGCAGTGAATCTGGGACAGTGGATTAGAAGATTATGAAAACTAGGAAAAACTAACCCCTTGTATCTTTCTCTTCCTGTTTTTCTTACTGGTATGCTCAGCTTCTTTTTTTTTTTTTTCTAACATTACTTTAAGTGCTTTCATATTCTTTTAATACAGCTATGCTTTGAGTGTTCTGCTCTAGCAATTGGTTGCAGCTGTAAGGAGAGGCTATTAGTGCTGTAAAATGAAGCATATACCCATCTCATTTTGGGGCACCCCTTTATATTGTTCTCTCATTTGCTTTAATATTATTATTAATGGTGTTACTGTTATTGTTAATAGAATCATAGAATGTTTTGGGTTGGAAAGGACCTTTTGAGGTCATCTAGTCCAACCCCCCTGCAGTGAACAGGAACATCTTTAACTAGATCAGGTTGCTCAAAACCCTGCCCAACCTGACCTTGAATGTTTCCAGGGATGGGGCAGTAGCAGTTTATCACTTAGAGAATGCATGGTGTTCTTGCCAAGGGCATATTTTTTTTGGTGCAGAAGAATTTATTTTGAACAATTAAGTTTTCTTGCCTGACAATAGCAACCATTGCTATAAAGTTCTTGAGTTGATATTTAGTCATCCCAGAAAAATGAGGGGAAAAATATGCAAAATCCAGCTCACACACATTCATAATTTTAATTCTGTTCTATGTTTTGCTACCCTAATAACTTTGTAAAATCAGAATTCTTTTCAGTCAAGCATGGAATAGAATTTCTCAAAATCTGCCTAGTGTGTTATCTTATTTTCACCCCACTTTGTGATTGAGTATGTGGAAGAAGAAAGAAATAGAAAAACGTTTTACAAATAAAACCCTTGAAGTTTGTTTTCTTTTATTCTCATTCTTACAAATAACTTCTCATATTTTTCTCTCTAGTAGAGGAAAATTGTAGTCTAAATGGTGGAGGTTTCAGAAAGATGTGAATTACCAGGAAGAGTTAGAAGGAGATTATTTTACTAAAGGTCTGGTTAACCTTATTGATTAATCTTAAAAATATGATCTCTGTTAATGATGTATTTTTCAGTGTAATCCAATTTATCATGTAAGAACAGAAACATGCATGTATTTATTGAAGGTACCTCAAAGAAGATACAAAGATATGCATCAGAATCAATCCTTTCAGAGCTGCAGTAGTTGTGAGAAGAACTTTTCTTTTTATTTTCTTTCTTTCTTTATTTTCTTATTTTTTACCCCCCCC
>JANHFX010028987.1:57250-74137 GCA_027560015.1 Chloroceryle amazona | reverse complement strand
GATAAAAAAATAGAAACTATTACCAAAATAAGTGCAGAATCAAAGCAAAAAAAATAAAAAAATCACAAACACTCATATAATAATTCCATAATAATAATAAAAAACTATCATTTTCTATATACATATATATTATATATAAACACATTTGATAATTCCATAATTCCAAAAAACAGCGGCATGACATTCAGGTTTTTGGAGTTTCTTGTTGCTTTTGTTTCTCAGTGGAGTGGCTGATCCTTGCTTGATGCAACTCACATTGAAATCTAGCTGCTCTGTCTTGCTGTAGTACAGATTTTGTGGGATTACTGGACCTGTTTTTTCACAGAGCTGCAACTTTCAAAATAATTTTTTTTTTTTTTTTAAAGTGTCTCTAGTTATGCATGTTCTTTGGAACGGGGTAAAGCGTGAGGAGGAAGGAGCAGGGGAGAGAAGCTATTATGGGCTTACTGCAGCCCCCCATTCCCCTGCACTGCTGTGGGGGGAGGGAGGAGGAGGAGGAGGTAGAGGCGTCCAGAGTGAGGGGATGAGATTCATCCTGTGAAAGGTGGTAGAGGTAGGGAAGGGGTTTTAGATTTGTCTTTGTTTCTTGCTATCCTACTCTCTTTTTAATTGGCAACAAAAAGAATTTATAAGAAAGCAGCTGTGTGGGCATCTGGAATCCAGCCAAGTTGTCTACATCCTAGCATGGTTTTTAAATATGCACACACTTCTCCTTCTGTGTCATCTTCCCTCTGCTTTCTCCATTAACCCACAGATTAGAGTTAATATTAAATGTATCTGAATTCAAAGCGTGATGATTAACATGGAATACTAATAGCCAGGATGAATGGTGCCAGAAATAATCTAGTGCTATTTCTAAGAACGTGGCTAGGGAATAATGTGTTGTTTTAATCCATTTTAAAAATTATGTGGTCATTGTCCTTGAAGATCTGGCAGCGAGACCTATCTTATGTTACTGATGGGGAGTTCCTCTTCTTCTTGAGGAATTGGTTATGTAAATTCTCAGTCACAGTTAACATGCAGGTCAAAAGGATGTTTTAAAAATGAGGAGCACTCGTTTTCCTATGCCACATAGAGCAAGCAAGTTTCACTGATGTGCTTGATCTTTTTTTTGTAGGATAGTTTGTATATTGTAACGCTAAAGTATGGTTATTCATCTTTAATATAGACTCAAATCCTAGTCCTGCAGGTAACTTTAGGTAGAGCTTTATTCTCTTCTTGAACATCTCAGGCAGTGTAATAGTTTGTATGCTGGGAAACAATTGAAAATTCAGGGTTGAAGTATATGTCATGAAGAGTTATTATGGGAAAAGTGTTTCTGATTCTGTCTGAATTTAGACCTCAAATATCTTCCCTGAGGAGGCAATAGCCTTGCTTGCATAGCAGATTCATTTTAAACATGTGATTTGCCTCTTCTGACTTCGCAGATTTGTAGAGGTGCTCTCAGAATATCCTGACCTGAGTTTCAAACCCATTTCACTATTCACAGTAAAGTAAGAGAGATAAATGAATGGACTTTGGTCTAATTCTAAAGTTCTCCAGTACTTCAGACATATCCTATGGGAGCTTCCTACTATAAGCTACTGTGCAGAAGCTGTCCCTTTTCTGCAGTGGATATGGAGAACTTTCACAATTTCTAGCCTTTCTTCTGTTCTTCTTAGACAAAACTCCCTTTGATTTTGGAGTGTTTTACTATAGTAAAGATCTGGGATTTGAAGCACTGACTTCAAAGGACTCACGTCACCTGAGGAAGCACAGAATTTTTAAGGAATAATTCTTGGCAATAAAAAGTTTTTGTTCCTTTCTATTTACAACGCAAAACTAGTGTCCAATATAAACCACCGTTAAAAAGCTAAGAGCTATAAGATACCCATTAGGGGACAACTTGTTAAGAAGGTATAAGTTGATGAGGGAAAGCTGATGATACTTGCAAAAATAAATAAGAACCCCCTGTCTGCATGGAAGTGCCCGATTAACAGTTGCACTGGGTATCCTGTTGAATGAGCTTTATTTATCATATTTTCATAGCTACCTCAGCTTCTGGGAGAAAAATACCAAAGTACAATATTACTTTTTCAATCTAGTATTTCTTTTTAAATCAAGAAAAATGGAAACGAAGTGAAAAAAGGTGGAGGGGGAGAACATCACACAACTGGTTTAGAAATAAAATTATTTGATTGCACTCCCCGTGTGAGATTCTTACTAAAACTTCTACATGTTACTAACATTTAAAAGATACTTTCACAACACTTAGGAGCTCTGAGTCTCAAGATTGAGTGGATCTTACTACAGCAGTCCTTTGCCTGCTGAAATACGAGGTCAACAGGAAGGGAAATGTGAGGGGAGCAGTTGGCGACAAACTGTTAAAATACGATGATAATAGTTATTTCAGTGACCATCTGCTTTTCCAACAAGGAAATCTGACAAGACTCCTTGTCAATGTGGAATGAGGTAAACACCTTTATATGTAACAGGGGTATGGTTTCCCTCTAAGTAGCCATTCTATTGTCTCTGCAAAAATGGCCAATTATGACTCATTTGAATCTGAATGGCTTTCTTTTAGAAACTGTATAGAAATGACCCATTATTTCACATAGCTAATACTAGGTTGCCAGATGTCACTGACCTCCACTATTTAATAACTTGAATGATGTTTAACATGTAACCTGGAGGTGAAAAGCTCCATGTGTCATTGACACTACTCCAGGCCATTCGTTTTCGTTGAAGAGACATTCAAGCTTTTTCATAGCCTCAAATCTTCACAATGACGCTGTAATTTAAACTTGTATTATGGGCCTCCTTCTTATTACTGCTCCTTCCATTGCAATTGAACATGATGTTCTCTTCAAGACTTTTTCCTATTCTGAGCAGATACTCTCCTTAGTCCTAATGTTCCTGTTTGTCTTATACTTGATTTCTGTATAATTTCAAAGCACAGCTACACTCCAGTGATTTTCCTAGTAGATACAGGTTCAAGTTTTCCTGCTTTAATAAGCATCTTTTGCTCTTCATGTTTAATGAGAGTTTTTCTCAGTCTGTTCTTTTTGCTTGTCTCCACAGCTCACAATATAATCTGTGCTGATGACACTCATTTATGTGCCTCCCTACTTTTTATTCTGCTCCATATTCTTGCTTTTTGTGTCGCAGATTATCCTAGTGTTCATCAAATTAAATTCAATTATTTTGAAGTAAACATAACCTAAATATAAATTACTTTGTTCTTGACGACTCTTTGAAAATGTGGTGGTGTTTTTTGAACTGTGTTCCATTTTGCCCCATCCGCTTTCTAAATGTCTTGTATAACTATGTGCTGCCCTTAATTGGAAAGAAGAAAACTTAATCTTGATTTTCTGAAATCACCTTTCTGGTCAACTAATTTTAAGTAGAAGGATGTATAAAAACTAATGGTTTTGTATCTTTGCTGTTGAACAATTTATTTCTTCACTGTTTTTTCACTGGACAATCTGCATGAATTTGTGGTTCTATTTTTTCTGTTGTTAGCATTCTGCTTTCTCTCTGCTTACATCTGTCTAAGATCTTACATTGATTTGGTCATGTATTTAATGGAGAAAAGTATTGCTGAAGGAACTTATTTTTCGTCTCTTTGCTGTGTTGTAACATGCCATTTTTAGGCTAACTTTAACAAATATATTTATTATTTTAAAGTTATTCTGGTATTTTTTCTAGAATGATAGATGGATTTTACTATTAATGGAATCAAGCCTGCCATTACTAGACCTAATGGCTGATACTTGAATAAATAAGTAAAAAAGATTAACGGAAATTATGATTTTTTTTTTATTCTGTTCCTAATGAGACATAATTATATACATACATATAGAAATATAAAGATTTTTTGTCAACTCAGTTATTCAGTATAACTTAGAACATGTTACAAATTTCATCCTCCATGATATCTCTCAGGTTCATCTGTTTTTGTGAGCTCCTATCTGGAAGCTATAGTACAGCTGTCTTTAACACCCCAGGAGCAAGATATAGTATGCCTCTCAGAAATTATTTCCAGAAGGTTTTTGATTTGCACCGTCTTCTGAAGTGTCATACCTTCTTTGACTGACCATAGCTGAAAGGTAAGAAGGGATGATTGCTGGGCTGCTGCTTTAATCTGACATCCCATGCCATCATGGCTGTCTTGAAAAGCAAGTTAGTATAGGGCAAAGTGGCCCACATTCTGTTGCCACCTTCAGCTTCCCATTTCCATGTTTCTTAGCAGCAATGAGCAGGCATACAGAAGAATAAACTTCTTGCTTATGCTCAAGGTCCAAACCAACATTGTGTGGCACTCCAGTGCTAGAAGAATATTTTTTTCACTTGCTCTGTTACTTAATCTAGGACATGGAGGTGTATAAAATCACACTGATACACTGTTCCTGTCCTTGAAATAAAGAGAATCCTGACGTGTCTCAGCAAACACCTAAAAGTTTAAAACACTATTTAAAAACAAAAGAAAAATTTGCTTTCAAAGGGTCTTGGAGCCTACTAAAATCAATTTTATTTGCCAAAAAGCAGGAAACACTTGAAAACTCAGTGTCCTAACACAGATGTTAAATCTTAAAGGATTCACATATAATTTATTCAATACATTAAATTTCCTATATGTAGTATAATTTCAGAATGTACATAAAAAATGTTATGAACTCTCATTCCTACCTGCTGAATGGCTGCCAAGTTTGTTAATGCAAGAACATTTTGTTGTTTTACCCTTTCAGCACAATCCTGCCTTCAATTTTTAAATGTCCATAAAAACTGTAAAAGCCTAAAAACTCTAGAGTGGAACATTCAAATCTTTGAAAGTCACAATACAGCAGTTCTGTTGTGTTGTTTTTTTGTTTGTTTTAATAACGCTCTGGAAGCAGGACTGAAAGCCCTAGTTCCAAACATACTTAGGCTTTGCATTGCTAACTTTCAGGTTTGGAACTGCACTTTCCTCTCCAAGTCTGTCTCTGTTAAATAAAAACTAAATGGATGTTTTGTGTCATTTAGAAATCTTTACAGAAGACAAAGAGCAGAATGCACAGTTGGATGGATAAGGTGACATTTGTGAAAGTTCATTCTTGGGCAGAGTCTTGTGTCATTAAAGTCAGTGGAGTAGCCCAGCTGGGGTTTGTGAAAGTCATAGTAACTCTGAATTCCTCTCTAGTGCGCTTAAGTTTTTCCTTTAATATTATCATAGTAATTCTGACTATTTTAAACAACTATTTATTTTTATAGTCACCCAAATAAGCTAATTAAAACTTTGGCTACCTCATGAATTGGCAGAGTATGTATTTCTCACTTTTTTATATGCTTCAGGCCAGTATATTTGAAATAAAATTGACATCAGCCCCTTGAAGCCCTGTCAAGCTTCATATATTACTTGGTTTAAGTATGAAATTATGTATCTAACAGGGAATCTCAGTTCTTACTGAATTCCAAACCCTGGAAAATTTCAGCATGACTTTATGTTTATTTTCATGTATTTCACACTGCTTGCTTTAGAATAAACTGTATTTTTCTAACTGTGGATGGGCAGTAAAAACTGATTCCGAACAAATTAAAACACACATCATATTATTCCAGGGAGAACTTGCTGTTATATGTAGTAATTGGTGGCAAGATATTGCAGTGACTGCAGCCAATTAGTACCGTTGTCCATACATACACTGTTGGACTTTCTGTATGAGCTGCTGGCCTCTCACTTCATATGAAAGCCTAACCAGGATGCCTTTAGTCCCCAGAAATCAGCTTTTCCTTTTTGGTGAGCCAAAAGGTAAAACTGTTCACTGGAAGTCCTATTTTAATATTTTACTTTAGTTTGTCTCAAAGAGGATGATCACTTGCTGAATTCACTGTTTGTCAGGAGCCTAGAGGCCAGACAGGCAGCTCCAGTAGCAATGGCTGTAAGGACAAGGGATGGTGACTCTGTGGAAAGCATGGAAAATGGTATCTCTGAAGTACAAAGAGATACAAGACTTTCTTGAGTGGCTTTACATATTTGCTGGAAGCAAGAATGTTGTGATACCAAAGCATGCCTTAAAATTTCTGATAACCATCAGAACCACCACTAACTCTGTGGCTCTCTTCTTTGCGGCTGAATTCTTTCTTTGTATTTATGATCCTGACACTTTCTTTATGGCCTCTTTAAACTCCACTTCTGGACTCCAACATCCATGTTCATAGAAAGCTGATTAGGCAGGCTGGAAGACACCCTTGCTAAGTAAGTCACACTATTTTGAAGCCATTCCATTGCTGGACTAATATGAAGAATAAGCCAATATTACTCATGTTTGTTGACATATATTGTTATGGTTATTGCCATAATACTCCAACTCCCCAGAGTTCAGGTTATTGCCATAATACTCCAACTCCCCAGAGTTCAACTATATGAAATAAGGAATGAAATCAAGCAGATAATGAAAAAGAAAGGAAATATTATGTAGTTGTTAATTTTTGGTATTGTGTAATTAAAACATCTTCTTTAATGTTATTTTTGCCAGTATCTAATTAGCAGAGCCATCTGTCTACGAAGTGCTAGACCATCTGTCTGGAAGACTGTTCTGTTCATTTTTTGGTTCTTGACTAATTATCTTCTTTCTCTATGAAATATAACAGTACATTCTGTTTCTATACTTAGAAGAAGTTAATACATAAAAATACATATGAATGTGTACCTGTCTATATGTATATGTTATGAGTGTCTGCAGTACTATGGGAACATAGTTCTTCCAGGAGATCTGACTACCTGTTTACATGTGCAGCTTCCGCTGTAGGTGAAAGCTACATATTTTTTGTTGACCTGTAAGTACAAGTACTACACATCCCAACACATTTTAATTGACCAGTCCCTTCTTGATTGTGTTGAGATTTCAAATTTCCTGTCTGCATTTACTGCTTAAAGTTTCAATAGTATAAAGGGGCTAAATTAAGGTTAATTACTTTCGGATTTTATTTTTATTTTGTTTTATTTAATTTTCTTTTGTATTTTATATTTTCCTGGAAAATCATATAATAATTTAGGTTGGAAGGGACCTGCAGGTGCCCTAGCTGGGAATGAATTTTGTTGTGTGTGAACCTCTTGACAGTTATTTCTTGAACAGGAGGGACACGTGAACATTATTCACTGCTTCTACACTTTCCATGATTCTCTTTTAGTGTTCTTCTACAGTATCGGTTTAGATTGGAGATTTTCTTTTGCTTTCCAGTGGCTTTAATTTCTCTGCATTTATTTAGTTTGCCTGGTGAATAGTTTAACTTTTAAGTAAGACTCTCATTGTTCATCCAGAAAGAGAAGTTACTGACATATTTATTTTTCCAGAGAATATGATTCATTTTAATAATGTATTTTTTAACTTAGATGGGTATTGGATCTATGTTGTTTTTTTTTCTTCAATTTGAAGATAATAGCTTCATTATATAGTTTGAGTTGGAATTTGTTTCTTCTCTGGATGAAATTTCTCTCCTCCCACTTCCCCTTGAAAATGCCAAGAGGGATTTAATCTGAAGTTTTGGAAACTCTTTATAAACATGAATGATGTAATATTTAGTACACTGATATAGTTATTTACAGTTGAGCTTATACAAAAAAAAAAGGTGCTTTCCATCAGTTTGAAATTTAAGTCCAAACTTAAGAGTTAAGTGTGCACCAAAGCTGTGTTTCTGCTCAGTCTGATTTTATGCCAAATCTGTATGGAGCTTTGTGGTTTGTGTATTGTTCTTCACTGAAGAAAACAGTACGTGTTCAACAGTGAACTGTGGCTTACTCATTGGATTATGCTAGGTCAAGTTCAAGTTGTACCTGTCAAGTTCAGTCTTTAGAGTTGGCCAGATGGACTTTGATTTTGTACTGCTCTGCTGGTGACTGTTACATAGTTAAGATTTATTTATATCTACTAGAATGTAGTTATGTTGAAGATTGCAAAATTATAAACTAACTTAACCAAGGCAATACATGTATAGAGGGACTTGAAAGACCATATTGACAGCAGGTTTTGTAAAAGCCATGACGCTATAAATAGTGTTGTCTTGCTGTCAGAAACAAACTGATGTGCTACTTTAAACCCTACCCTTCAACCTGTGCAGCTACATTCTTTACGGAGATGTGTAGCAGTAGCTGATGTCCTACCCATCTGTATTTTCTCTAGCACTAACATTCAAGACCCCATTTTCTCTTTCCCCAGGGCAAACAAACTTGAGGGTCTATAATTTTGTTCAATGAATTTTGTTGCCAGTGTGAGTAGAATTATTATATTAATTAAAACAGCATCCAGAATGCTGAAGGTTGTATTTTGCCATGTGAAAATTAAAGTTTATAATTAAGAAATGTAGGAAAAAGAAGATCCTAACAGGATAAATCTTAGCTCTGTAGGCCTTCACAGTGAATCAAATATCCGGCATAGTATGCATATCATATTTGCATTGCTCATCTGAACTTCATGGAAATATTAGCAAAAGGTATCAGACAGGAGAATATGTCAATTTAACGGAAGCAGTGGATAACAGTAGTATCTTTTAAGTAAACCTGGTTTTGTACTTGGTTTCTGAAATAACACAATCCATGTGCATCCATCTGCTCTTTCAGAATTAAAACTTTAAAGTCTTAATCTTCTACTGACAAAAAAAAGCATATTGTCATTATTTGGTTGGGACATTTTGGTTTGCCTTTATGTACTGAAGACTCAGGACACATTTTTCTCATCATTTTTCACATTGAAATGACATTTAACTTGAGTTTTCCACCTGTCTTCCCCCTCTATATTACCAGTAGGCTGTATTGAATGTCTGAATTTCCATTTTGTGGGGAAATTTCCTGGAGAATAGAATTAAAAATATAGCTATATAAAGCCATGTTTGCCTATACCTGCTCTTTTGATTTAAACAGCTATAGGATATATATATATATGCATTACTAAACTATGTGGGAGCCTTAGGGATCAAAGTACAACAGTTTGAACTACTCGTCTCTCTTCAAATGCTTTGGTAATATATTTCATTTGCAACCTGCTCTCTTATTGTCTGCTCCAGCAGTGGAACTTGGTGCTGTAGGACTATAAGTACACTTGATTTCAAAGATGACACTCAGCTTTGTCACCAGTGTGTCTGCACTTATTTCTTGTCCAGACAATATTACTCCTTTGGCATGTGTTGTCATAAACAGGGTTTTCCTGGAGACTTTGTCATTTGCTTGGCTTGTAACTGTATGTATTTATATATAGTTGCAGTAGTTTATTCTATTTGGATTCTTGTCTGTGCTGTTAACTATGGTATCCATAAATACTACATAATGGTTTAATATTTAATAACTTTTCTTAAATCTATTCATTTTGTAGATGTCAATAAAAAAGAAGAAAGGTTTAAGTTATGCTAATAATGGTATTAGTGTTTTTATGATGATGTGGTGGTAAAATTATTAGTACTTATGATTTGAGAGGTCTAGCTAAGATGTTTATCCTAATTGAAAGAACATTTGACTAAAAGCTAACAGTGTGATTGTTTCCAGCTCACCACTTCTGAGCTAAGGTAATAGTGGGTGTGCCAATCCTACAAGCTCCACCAAGGGCCGTATCTCTATATTGTCACGTTGTTTGCTGTTTGATTCCTTGTTAGAAATATGGCAGTTATCAAGATCCTTAAGGAGTCCATCCCTCCAGGGACGGATACCTGGCTTTGCTAAAAATGAAATTATTGTTTTTCTTCACCTCTTTTTCTGAAACAGTATATAGAAACATAAAAATGTCTGGGTTGGAAGGAACTTCTAGAGGTCATCTAGTCCAACCCCCTGCTGAGAGTAGGGACATCTGCAGCTAGAGCAGATTGCTCAGAGCTTCATCAAGACCCACCTTGAATGTCTCCAGGGGTGGGGTCTCAGCCACCTCCCTGGACAACCTGTTCCAGTGTTCTACCACCATCATGGTAAAGCACTTCTTCCTTATATCCAGTCTAAATCCACACTTTTCTAATTTAAAACCATTGCCCCTAGATGTTTCACTCCAGGCCTTTGTACACAGGCCCTCTCCAGTCTTTTTATAAGCTCCCTTTGGGTACTGGAAGGTGCCTATTAGGTCTCCCCAGAGCCTTCTCTTCTTGAGGCTGAACAGTCCCATCTCCCTCAGCCTGTCCTAGTAGGAGAGGTGCTCCAGCTCCCTGATCATCTTCATGGCCCTCCTCTGGACCTGCTCCGTCAAGTCCATGTTCTTCCTGTGCTGAGGGCTCCAGAGCTGGATGGCAGTATTCCAGTACAGTCTGGGTCTCTGTGATCACTTGGCAGAAAACAGAGGAACAGAAGCACTGATGTTGTTCCAATGTTCTCTCATTGTGATCAGAGGTAATAAAGCTTCTGCTTCAATTGTCCTAAATTTTACTTGCATTATTATGTGCTTGGAATTCCCAGATTCTCCAGCCATGACCTGCTTGGAGAGATTCACTGTATACTTTTCTCAGGTTCCTTGGAAACTTGAACAACTGTCGCTTTGGCTTATGAATTTTTTCTCTCCAAAGTCTGTTGCTTTTCTTTTCCAAAACTTTCACTGCCTGAGAAATGTACTTAATTTGTTTGATTTGTGACATTGTGTAATTTTTGCATTTCACATCCTTCTCCTTCAAATTGCTCTTTTACGGTGGACTTGGAGTCAATTGAAATATGGATATTTTGTCACTGAGTATTTATTTATTGATAAACATTTTATCTTTCCTCCAATCTTTTTTTCTTCTTACTTTCTGCTCTTCATGCTTGGCATATTCTTCTCAGTTCAGTTTTGATGAGAACTTTCCTTCAAACCTTCCTTTTAAACACCTGTATGCCATTAAATCTTTCTACTCTGACCTCTTACTGGTGACTCTCGTGTTTCAAATTCAAAAATTTGATTTTTTTTTTAATGATATTTAGAGAGAATATGTTCAGTATTAGATAACTGTATCTAGTGCTATATAATGTATAAGTTCAGGGTGTCTTAATGAATTGATTAGGAACTTATGTTGGTCATACAAGATTAATCTTTTGCACTGTGATCTTTGTTATGGACATAAAACACTTCGCATTAAAGAGTTAAGTCATTGCTGCTTTCTTGTACAAGATGTTGCTGCATTTTTATCTAACTCAGTATAAGATTTCGGTTATGCTGCTAAGTACAGTTTGTTAAAGATGCTAATGTCATTCATAAGTGCATTCTTCCAGAAGTTATCAATATATTCCCCAATATGCTGTAGCCATCTGAAAAAGCAGGCACTATGAATGAGAAAGTTTGGGGTGGAGAAAGAGAGGTAAATGCATTAGTCTTTATAAAGTTTTTTTTCTCCCTGAAATTAAATGTTCAGTCTTGGGCTTGTTGCAACACAAATCAAAGAGCACTGCATAGTATATACTCTGAAAGCATTTTCCCCTTTAAACAGGCTTTCACCCTATTATTTTTATTAATTATAGAGTCTACTTGCTATTAATATAGTCTCCATTAAAAGACAGGTACAAAAAATTACCTATATTAAATCTGAATGAGTGGTATTTCATTATTTCCTAGTAAATAAAACCATAAAAGCTGTGGTTTCAATAATTAAGCAGCAGTGGTTACTTTAGAAAGCTAAATTCTTCCTGATAAAATGTACAGTTCTTCATGGCATTTTTATCTAAAGAGCACATGGATATGCACTGTTGAGGTGAAAGAAAGCAGAGTGATTTAAATGCACTACCGAGCACATACAGGCATTCAAGTATGTACATGTATTGGCACACAAACATCAAGCTTACGACCTGCTCAATTGAACAATAGAGTTTGTTAGTCATAGCTGTTGAATGTTAAATATGGAAATAATTGGAGTTAACTCATGCAGTGAAAGTGTAGTAATGCAGACTAGATGTTACAGTCCTGCCATAAATCTGTTGAAGCAGAAAGACATCTCAAAAATGAGGATAAATTGCTTTGCAGGGCTCCATTTCACTGTTGTCTTGTATTTGTCTGCCCATTTTTGCTTTCTCTGAATGGATGTTTTAGTGCTTCTTATTAGTGCTGCAGTCATACCTTGTGAGAAACTAAAAACTCATTTTGATGCTTGGGATAAATACTTCAAAACCAGCAACAGGACACATTTTCCTGTGGTGCAGGGTCTCCCAGCAGAATTGATCTCAGATGCTGTGGTGATGCAGCCCAGCTCTGCTGGGGAGAGAGGGTCAGCCGTTCTCTCTGTTCCTAACTGCTTGCTGCAGTAAGACTCTTACAAAAGTGCCAAAATAGCAACACATGTGATTATTGTTATTTCTCCTATAGCAGTACAATGAATCATGATGATGTCCAGCTTCACTTTAGATAAAGACACTGAAAACCATCAGCAGCAAAACTATGTTTCTAAGGAGAAAAAGCTTCTGAGGTGGTGATTATGGATAGAATCACCCACAGCTAATTATCAGTATGTCTGAAGCACGTATCTCAAACATGGGCTTAGACAGCTCTGAGGTTTATATATTTCTGTGTCCCCTGTGTTTCTAACTAATTCCTATTGGTTGCAGGCAGTGGAATGGCAGTGTGATGAAGCTACTAAAAGAGCCTGTTACAGTAAAGGCAAATCAAAGGTAAGCTTGAGAGAGTTGTAATGCTTTAATAAAATTTCTATGTTAATAGCAGGTGTAATTCAATGTAAAAATCTCTACCTTTTGCATTTTACTGTCTCACTTTCCAAAGAGAGTTGTAGGAAATGAGTCTGACACTGATGTATAAGCAAAGGAAGAAAAACAATATAGAAGGTGTGGGTTGAGAGGTTCAGTCATGTGATTCCATTCTGAAATGATCAAGAACTTCAGTTTCCAGCAATTCACTGGTTTGACTCGACAGCATGTTATATGTAATGGACTGTATTCTCACTTCGTTTCAGTGCTGTAAATCCCAAATAACTGTGTAATTACTTTGTAAAATCCTCGATTTCTTTCCCTGTGTATTAGATGCAATTTTAGGAACATTTATATTTCCTATCTACTGGTGCCATGAAGAAAATAATATTAACTTCACTAACATTTTAGACATCAGACTTGATATATTTTTAGCATTCAGAACCAATTCCTTATCTGGCCAATTACAATTTCTTTTATTTGGCAGAGTTAAGTGCAATGCAAAGATGGAACCTGTATGGATTCTGTGCTCTTCAGTGACTGTCCTAAGAGGAAGCTAGTTATCAAATTAATTATAAGAGCAGTTAGAAATACATATGGTCTATGTCTGTAATTATTATACTGTTTAATGATTAAAGTTAATTGTATTAAAATCATAAAGGGAAAACACATCAAGAGCAATAAACACAGAAGAGCACACTTTCTTTCAGAACCTACATTCCATAGAACATGTCAAAATATGTTATTGATGTGCAAAACTAAAACAAAACAAAACAAAACAAAAAAAGTTCCAAATGCTTCTGCCATCTCTTCTGCATAGTCATCTAATCACTGCCTCTTTCATTTCTTCCATTAAAAAAGTAATTTCCATCTTTTTTTTTCACCAAGTACTGGAAAGTAATGTTGCAGTGTAGCCTTGGCCTATCCTTTTCTATTTGAAATTAAAGAGGAAGAATGACCTCACTTCAGAAGCAGAGCTGTGTTATACTGTGAGGAGAGAAAAAGTATTACTTGGGGAAAAAAAGCAAATGTAGTGAATGTGCCATGTTAAGCGTCATGAATGGAAGATGGTTGTCTTTATGGAGGAACATCTTTCACTGTAACTAGGAGTTCACAGTATGTGGAAAAGATATTAAGAATAGTGGTGCCTTCTTTGTCCTTCTTTCCATCTCAGTATAGGAAGCATATATTTAATAGTTACTGGTCACTCACTATTAAGGTGCGGGGTTTGCTAGGTGTATAGAAAGTATTAACAGCTATAGAAGAGAACTTGGTTAGATTTTACTTGAAAAAGCCTAAAAGTGTCATGTAGGAATTACTAGAGAATGCAGAGATACTGAGGCAACCTACCCAGCTGGAACAACAACTGTCTTTTTGAACTTTCTTGCCTTTTTTGCATTCACTGAAGTGATCAAGATTAAAATCAAAGGATAAATTTAAGGCCAGAAAAAGGATAGCCTAATGATGTTTGCCTTTTATTGCCATATGCCCAAGACTAAAATAAGGTCATTGTACTCTCTGTAAAAAGAGGACTTATGCATACAGATGATCTGTGATGTGGTCCTCTTCCTAGTCAAACCACAAAAGCCTTCCCTTGAAAAATTTGAGAATTATCACACCATGAGGAAGTCACTCCAGTGCTACCGTGAGTTCTCCCTCTTCAGAGGAAATCCCCTACGAGACACAGTTCCAACTACTGTTACCAGAAAGACAACTTGCTTGCATGTCATTCTATAAACAGATCCAGCCTAAATGGGAGATTTGCTGGTGGTTGCATTTCTGTAGCTTTTTTCAGGTCAACTTCAGATTTCAGGGCAGACACATGTGTGACTGTAGGAAAGGGACAGGAAAGGTTGGAGACAAAATACAGAAGGCCAGCCCAGACTGTGGTGAAAGAAAGATGAGAATTATAGGGATGGCTGTGGGTAAGTTATTTATTCAAATCCTGGTTTCTCTTGAAGCTCTGCTGCCCACAGAGTAGCATGGGGACAATGAGTCCAGGTGGAAAAACTAAAGGTCAGTTTGCTGATGGAGTGCCCTGAAACCAGAAGCTAGCTTTGAACTCTGAAGCAACTCTAGTAATTTTGAGATAATGGTCAGTTAAACATAACTCTTTTGTTGTTGTTGTTGTTGTTGTTTTTCTTGAAAAAGAAACTGCACAGAAATTTTGTCTCTAGCTGTTAGCAGTTATTGTTCTGAGGTTTATGCTTTAGGAACCAATGAGAAAAAGAGCTGAAGGGGAAAATATATAGGGACATTTGTCACATTTGACAGTGCAACGCACACTTGACTTTTGAAGGCTGATGTTTGTTACTGAGACTTCAGACATTTATCCACCAATTTAAGCTGTTGCTTAAAAGAACTAGGGGCCCCAGGAGCAAGCCAGACAAAATATGTCCTTGTGGACAGCATGCGTTAGCATTTAGAAGTCTAAAACACCACACATGGATAAGAGAATAAATTTGGCCATTCAGACTGGCACTTGTGGTAGGGACTGTTATAAAGGAAAAATATAAATATACATAGTAAAAATACAATAAAGCAAAGAGATTAAAAAATATATCTTATCCCCTGCTTATTTAAGATTATAATGGCTGTATTAACATCTAAACTTTCAATAAGAGTATTACAAAATTAAACATATATGTGTTTAAAATGTTAGCCTATACAAGAAACATGACTGCACACAGATAACCATATGCAGCCATATTGTCCTTGAGCTATCTGTCAAGTTGGTCTTGAGTATCAACCTGCTTTCCTGATGAATTGTTCCTAGTGGTTGTATTTTGTTTCAGGTACACTGATATAAAAGTATAAAGTGCTTGATAAATTAATTTCTTTCACAGATATTTTTATAGGATTATAGGAAAGTATATGGCATAGATGTCAAGATGAAATAGAGAATAAGACTACATAAAAGATGTCCACCAAAACTACCATCACCTTCCAAACTAAAAAAAACACCTTTCAAGTCCTTTGCATTTAGCGATACCCCTTGTGTATCACACATCTCTTTTTTGCACATCAAGCTGAGCTTGATTCCAGAGCTAGAAAAGTGATTCTGAACAATTCAAATGACTAAATGAAGTGTTCCTTTTTCGATGCATTTTTTGAGTGGTGATTGTTTATTCAGGACTAAGTTTTTAAAATTAGTTTTCTATGTGGATTTGATTTATGAAGAAAACAGCCAATTGTAAAAACTGTTGTTTCAGTTTTGATTTTGTTCTACTATGTACTCAACAAAAATGTGATGTGAGATAACTTATTTGCCCTGATGCATCATGGATTGTTGTAAGCTTGGCACAGAACTTAGGAACATTAAAGAGGAGAATCTTATGAATCTCAGGAATGTCAGAGTTAAAAAAATTAACATTATTTTTGAACAGAAAGAGTGGGTGATCAGCGTGCAAGCAATTTGGCAATATCACTATTTCAGGGACCTCTGGAATACATAGAGAAGAGGTTGGATGGGTTATAATGTCAGAACCCACTTATTTTTCCTACACTTAAATTCCATGGCTTGCTGAAAAGGGCAGGATGGAAACAGCACAAAGAAGAAATTACTGTTATATTCTATGAACTTCCCTGAGCACTTCCCACAAAAACTGGATGAATTGCTGCCTTTTTTTTATTTTATTTTTTTCCTGTAATTAAAACAACCTGCAACAGGGAAACAGTCTAGAAGTGAAATAATAACTATTGAAAAGGCTTATATATGGTTGTGCATTAGCTTCTGTTTGGTTGAAAGAATATTAAGATGATGGTTTTGTTAAGTTCAAGATAAAGATGTATTTTTTTACCTTTATAGTCTCAGATAAGTGTTTAAAAGCTATATTTTCATGAGAGACTAATGCAGATGTAGTTTGGGGGTTGTTTTTTGAAGAGGTTTGGGGTTTTTAAGATATTATGGGGCAGAGGGTGTGGGGTTTTTTTAAACTTTATTGTGTATGAGGATAGGTACAGATAATAAATTCTGAGAGTTTTCTCAGAGATCTTTAAAGTATTTTTCCCATCTTGCTTTATAGTCTATTTTGAGCCTGTTCAGTTTATTCAGGATTATATTTCTTGTCTTCCATGATGAAAGTTCATTTTTAAGATAAACAAGCAATACATTTAATATAATTGTGGGCCACATAATGAGACTTTTACACCATTACTGTTATGTGGATTTACTTACATGATTCCATTTAATATGTGTTAGAATAACATTGCTGTATTTTGACAAGTTTTTTTTTTAATGCTTTACATGCGACTATCTTGTGAAAAAATGCTGGAGAGCATTCAAATGGAAGGTTCCAGGA